>JAHDVE020003765.1:0-57429 GCA_022606495.2 Halesus radiatus | reverse complement strand
GACATTAAGAGAAAATCCGGATATTTTAAAAATCTATTGATAATGATTTTTTTTTTATTTCAGGGTACAAAGAAAAAAAAATCAAAATTTGTAGACAAGGAATCGCACTGGACGTGATCAGCATTGTGATTAATGTAATGATTTTATCTGATATGTAACCGGATCTGAATACTCAGGTACATCGCAAAAGTCCTCTTTTCATATTTTTTACACTTTACAGAACACTGAACTAAAAAAAGAAAAAAAGAAGGAGGGTTAATCTAGTGTATTGTATTGCCACGGGGTCTCGTTATAAATTAAAATGGCGTTTGTTCATAACTTGCTGGCCCAGTTTTAGACTCGCGAGGTGCCTCGATAAGATTTTTTTTACGACGTATGCTTAAGAGCTTAAAATAAAACTTAATTCAACCCCTTTAAAACGGTGATAAAACTTGCTTTACAGTGGCAGTAAATATGCTATCCCGTGAATATTTATAATTTGTACCGGTGAATTAAAATTATGGAAAGAACTAACAATTTTTTGATAATATTTTCAAGAGTTGGAAAATAACCCTGTAAGAAACTTGGCATATTGTTGAAATGTTTTTGATGTTGTTGTATATAGCCAAATGTTATTCAGTTGATTTAAAAAAAATAACGTAGTTAATAGTTATATTTTAGCTAAACTTTGAGAAATAAAAAAACCATTTATGTATTTGAGTTTTTTGTAGCATATTGTGATTTTTTGCGATTACTATGATATCCAAAATTTTCACGTTCCCGTTATTATTTAAAAAAATATTAATTATGAAACGAAGGACTTGTAAACGAGGACGATTCTTTTTTCAGAAAGAATTTTTTTGGTATAACGGTGAAACGTTCTAAAAAAATCGATAAAAATAAAAGGGGTTTTAAACTTTTTCGGGTAAAAATTGGCTACGACGATAAAAATAAATTCACCCCTTTTTGAAGAGAGATGAGTTAATCAATGCAAATTTTTCAATGTTTATAATATAATTAATTAATTAAAAAATAATATATACTATATTTGAGCACGCTCCAGAGTGGAGGATACTCTCAGTATCGCCCTGGTGAAAGACCACCGTTCAGAATTGAAACGTTGCTTGAAATGGCTTTAAGCCGTGTTTGGTGACCAGATCTGAATAGCCAGGTATTTTCCCCACCTTCCTCTTCCCTTCTCCTTCCCCACCCCAATACCTTCAGCCTCACAACATTTTCCAAATGGGAATGCCATAGCCTCACTGGCTCCAGACGGTTAGGAGCAGTTGGGACTCTTGTGCGGTATTCATATACATATAAAAAAAATATGATCATAATTTTTATTATAGAAGTACATTTGTGTTAATCAGTCAGCAGAATCCTTTGGCGAAACCGATTCGCTCTGAAGAAAACAGATGAATAAGGTTATGATTTTTTAAAATCATAATTTTACTGACATTATTTGAAAATTTTCATTAATGTAAATTATTAAAAACTCATATGTAGATGTAAACAAACAATAAATTAAGGAAGAATGTATTTTAGCGCTTCTTCTAATGTCTCTAATATGCTTTTTCAGAACGACCATTGTTTTACAACAACAAAAACTATAAATTTTCTTAATGTGTATAAGCCGCAACAAATTATGTAGGGTTCATATGGGTAAGATAATATCAAAACTTGTAATTAAATTGTGTTAAGTATTCATTTAAAAATACCCATTTACAAAATGGATATAAAAATATGTACCATTGTTGTTACCCCTGTATAATCACGGGATGTAACATGGCTTTCTTAGTTATACTTTTAAAATGGCCTGCAAAAAAAGCTGTTTTCAGATTGGCAAAATATTCTAGACAAGTAACCCTAGATTGGAAGCGATCTTTTTTAGAGCATTAATGGAAGCGAGAAGTAAAATTTAATCCCATTTTAAATTCGGCGTTTTGTCCTTATCTTTGATTAATTATTGTCGTTTAGGGTAATGAATATTGTGATCACTCATATTAGACTCATTTATTTTTTAAATTTATGAAAATTATTCATAATTCACTCGTTTATTGTATTTAAGAAGCGATCAGTAAATTTCATTCAATAGTTTCTACTATACGGTGAAACGTAAAATTTGCTCAGTGAAAAAAACATTAAAGTTACCTCTGAGAAAAAGGCTCAGCCTGCTACTATGAAGGTTATCAATTAATGACATCCACCTTATATGTCGTTATGGATACCATTGTTATTTTACCTCAGTCATCCGTTTAATTATTATTACATAATCAAGTAGTCTATTTTCCATCAATACCTGCTCTTTCTTGTATAAATAATAAATATTGTAGGATCGTCTCTCTTTAATGACTTCATTATGTTCCCATTTCACTGTTTTATTTACTATCTATTATTTTAAATACATGTTAATATTGTCTCGCTCTTACACATAATATTTTTATATTGTTGTCTCCCTCTAATATTTTGTTCTCTTTTCTCTCTCTTTTGTATTCTCTTTATTGTTTTCTGTAACTATATATAACCGATACCTCTGTATTATTCTTTGGTTATTATATTTACGCTGACGAAGCTTGATCTAAGTGAAACCAGTTGTCGAAAAATAACATATTCGTTGTTTATAACAAATTATTTGTTTTATTTAATATAATGTTAAAAGACGAAGTGATTGCTTCTCATGAAAAAAATAGAATAAATTATACTCCTCGCTTCCATTCTAGAGTTAATCAATGGCAGGTAATATGGAAAGCTCAAAGCCGTTGTTGCTAGTGTGGTTGGGGGTCATTTGCTTGACATGACAGGTATGTATTAAGATTAAAAATAAATTTATTTAGGATTTAAACGTTTTTTTTTAAATGGTTGATAAATAAGGTGGTTGGAGTGTAAACAAAATGAAACGCAAAAGTAGTTGGAAAAAAGGAAGACTTAATAGGACGGTTAGCTCTTTATAACCTCAACTCATTTCAGATTTTTTTCCTATGAAAGTATGTATCTACACATACTTTTAATAGAATCGTATGAGAAATAAGTTTTTCTGTTTAATTTCTGTTTGTCGGCGTATGACAAAAATTACAATTTTCAGATGAGTTTCTCCGGAGAAGGAAGTTTTGCGAGTGATGAGTCTCACATTCAATGAGCACCTGATAGTACATCCATTAGTATTCAAGTGATATCGACAGTACCTTCAATATACGTTGTTCATAACAATAATGATTTCCTGAAAGTGTGTAAGAAAATAAATAAAATATTTTTTATTAAAATTAATAATTTAGGTTAGTAAATAGAAAGTGAGGTTATGAAATTTCTGTATTCTAGCTTATTTATATTTAAATTGCTATTAAAATATCGCTGTGCTCAGACAGCACGATCGTGAAGAATACATTCCAGAAACATTACATATTCCTATGGAACTAAATGTTTCTGTTTATATTTATCTCTTTTCATAGACTTAATCCAATTTTTTCTTAACTGTTGGAAACATCACTTGAAGTGAAACAACACAAAACTTCGCTATATAAATGCTTTGTTATTATTATTATTAAACCTATGTCCAGACATTCTCGAGGAGTACTTTTTTATATTTTTTTATAGTAACTCCACACAGGAGGCCTTGAGGGAAATAATTTTCTTCAAGGCCTACATCATCTTTGGGAATGCTTTGTGGTCAGTCTTTTAGGAGATAGGAAGGAGTGAACATGGGTCTTTGTTGTAGGAGGGAGAAAATACAGAGGTCGGCAAATCATTCCATAGTCGAGCTGTCGAACACAATAACGAGTCACAGAAGCGATCCGTTCTCATGTGACGAATGTCAACCGTGAGCAATACAACGTTGAGGCATTTTAATTAAAAGCATACATAAAGTTTTATGAAAAATAAATACGTCACTGCATAGGAATGAGCGAAGATTGCCAGCTGGATGACCCCCTACCACACAAACGCGTCTGTCGATTCGACCTGTCTAGATTACCTGCCATTAAGCTACCCACTTTTCCAATTTTTTCACATTCGAATTCTTTCATAAAACAATTGTTATTTTGATCTGTGATTTTATATTTGAATAAATGGTTATTTTGATTCACGCATTTCAGAAATACAAAAAAATGCCTTGAAAGTAATTATCTTGCAAATCTGTAAATAATAAAAATGGTAAATATAAAATTATCTTAGAATACAATGTACAATTATCTCATTTCAGAAAGGCTCTCTAATTTCTGAAGGCCGTTTGGCCAAAGTATAAAATATATACTTGACCCATCGTGCTTTTTTTTTACTTACATCAATTTTCATTCAATCAGTCGTCTAGGTGTCGTCATTAAAAACCTTTTAAAGACCGCAGCGCCCTAGATTTTTATCTAAAACAAAATGTCAGACTGTACAAACATTTCAAATGTAGTAGTTTTCTGCTGATATATATAAGGGTAGGTAGGTATCTACTAAATCTCTTTTCTGGATATGTTCAGAATCTTTTTATTTTTTCTCATAACATCTGTTAGTTACAAATTTGGAAACTACAAGCTTGTACGTAAAGTAGGTATTAATCCACAAAGAAAATTACGTTGTTGATACTAAATCATATCCATAAAGATCGTTTGAAGAGCCGTAAATATTCATGCAACTGGAACGGCTTCGCTGGGCGGAACAAGTAGCGAGGATTGTAGATAGCGGTCCACCAAATAGAGTGTTTTCATAATAAGCTTGCGGGAGAAGGAGTGCTTGTAGATGTAAACTTAGTTATCTGAACGGTGCGAGGCGACAACCACATCACTTGGCAAGCAACAAAATTGAAGTACCGGGAAGCCAGCATTAAAGGAGGCATTTTGTAGAGGACTCTCCAAGTATTTTGACGCCGATGATGCTGATTAGAGTCAATCTTCAATAGAAACGTTACCAGAATAAGAAGAACCTCAACGATTTTAACCCTTACCACTCCATTATTTTTTATTGTTTGTTGTCAGCCAACTCTAATTTAAATAATGTCAAAATATTAATATATTGATAGGCATTTACAAAAAGGTTATTTTATAGTAAAACAAAAACGGAAAAGAGTCAAAATCTTATTAAAACGTGAATTTAAATATTTTTTTATCGAATAATCACAAGAAACAACGTCACGTGTCAAGTTTTGCGCGCGAAAATACAACGCGCACGCACGTCTTATCTTGTCGGCCGCCAGCCGACAACTGAGTTATAGCGTACAAATAGTGATGTCGGCTGGCACCCGACAAAGGAGTGGTACGGGTTAATTCTTATGGTTATTTCAGAAGCATTCAGATATGTGCCCAAACTGATTATTATTATTTATTTATTTAAACGCTCAGAGGGCGTTTACACATAAGTACATCTTCTTTAAATCACACTTTAAAAATAAAGATTAAAAAAAAAAACATGCATATGAGTTAATCACACTTGAAATAAAAATAAACTGCACCGAAGCTTAAAATACACAGGGATATAATAATAATAATAGTGTAATAATAATAATTTGGTTTTATCCGTATTGAGCGTAAGAAGGTTATTGTCTAACCATTGCATAACCTTGTTTATACCAATTTCTGCATTACTATGATCTTCGTTCCAGCTTTTGCCTTCATAAATCAAGACTGTATCATTAGCAAAGGTAATGATGTGATCCGCAAGGTTACTGTTACATAGGTTATTGATGTAAATATTGAACAAAATAGGCCCTAAAGTACTTCCTTTTGGTACACCAAATAAAATATTGGCTGGATCGCTTAGTGTATCATTGATGTTGAATATTTGGCTTCTGATTTCTAAGTAACTACCCAGCCATTTAATTGACCCTGTATACCGATTAGCTATAATTTTTTCAAAATAATTTTATGCGAGATAGTGTCAAAAGCTTTAGCTAAATCCAGGAAGATCGGGATGCATTTAATTCCTCCATCGATATTATTGGAGATGATTTTCGTCTGCTTAGAGATAGCATTTTCGGTACCTAATCCTGATCGGAAGCCATATTGTCTCTTAGAAAGTATGTTATTATGTTCAAGGTAAAGGGTGAGACGGTTCTTAACAATTTTTTCAATGATTTTTGGGACAGAGTTTAGCAGAGATATTTGGCGGTAATTTTGAATAAAGTAACAGAAAACATAAATAATACAATATCTTCAAAGCTAACGAATAACATACAAATAAATAATGCGTAAAGTTGTAGTCAATAATAATTTATTTATAAACTAGGTAGAAATAATTCGTTCATCCTTTTTTGAAATTTACCAAGTTTGGATTATTGTCAAATACATCCAAATCATTTAAGTATTTGTTACCAAGATAGAGTGAGCGTTGAATTCAGGAATGCAAGGTGTTAATTTTTGTCTAGTAGTTTGTTTGGGTACGTATAGGCTGATTAAATGCAGAAGTCCAGAAAAACCAAATTTACAGTTTAATAATTTTAATAAAAAATGCAAAATTTTCCATCTGTCTTCCAAAGTTGGAATATTTAAAACATTCATTAACCGTGAGTAATTTATGTGCTATAAAGGTATGTTAAGCTTAAAATTTATGAAACGTAAAAAATTTCTTTGAATTCTTTCTGTATTATGAATACGTATCTTATATAAGGCGACCACACTATCGAATTATGGTCTATTAGACTTCTAACTAGTGATATGTACAACAATTTCATTACTTGTAACGTTTCAAATTTTTAATTTATTATATTAAATTAATTATGTGTATTATTTTATTCATACAATACCAATACACTAGTATGGAATTATAATACATATTGTTCTTCGTGTATATAAAATGTCAATTGATCCAATAAGGATTTTTTTTTCTGAACCAAGTATTATGGTCTCCTTTTAATCTCAATACTTTGATGGTTTCCAATTTATAATAGGAAAGGGCACCACGATAAGAAGAAGGCGAATATTATACAATATGTCATGAAAAATCCCCTTACGATGCACAAAACCAATCATTAAAATAATCATTTCATATCCTCCAGAACTTTCAGTTAAAGAATTTAAGAAAATTAAACACTTTGTTCCTGTACCACGCAACTTTATAAATACGAGTATTTGAAAAAGTTTTTTTTTAATAAAAATGAACCATTCAGAAACAAACAAAAAAAATGTTAGGCAAAAAAACATGTTAGCGATTCTAATATGTAAAATAATTTTAGTTCAACTCAACTACAAATACCTAGGAAAAAAATATTCTTTGATAAATTACCAGAAAAGGTAAGACTCGTTAATAATAACATTATATTTAAAATACAAAAAAAAATACCTATAGAAAACATAAACCAAATAATATATGTAATAATAAAGATAAAAAAAAATAAAAATAAAGTAATAGCAATAATAAAATACAACTAATAATAAAAACATTCTAATTAACTAAATGAATACCCCCTAACCTAACTTAATTTTTATGGAGAACATCTTATATAAAAAAATATAAATACAAAAGCATATACTTATTGTGTATATTATTAAAATGAATTTTTACAAAATCCATGAATTATTTACTCTGAATAATTTTTTTTTTTTTTTAAATAAATAATTGTAGATATATTTTTTTTTTAAATCCCTGCACTTCACAAGATTACTCTCCAGAAGTGGATACAAAAATAATAATTGTGATGTGTACTAATTCTAACATCATTATCATATAATATTATCACAGTATTTATAGTTTCATATTTGAAACATCAATATAATCAATACAACAAAAACAAATTGTGAAGCAACTATCAAGTGCTAGATTAAAATCCTGAATTTCAGGTTGTATGATTGATCTGAAACCTGCTCCATGTTCGAATGTTGTTCGAGTATTGGAAGCATTTCACGATATATATCACCCCCGATATTTTATATAAACACAAATGAATGAAGGGATCGGGTGGGTCAGTTGGTCGACAAATAAATAACAAAATTACGAAATCACGTCTGTAATAAACAACAATTTAAATGCATGTCTAATTTTCAAGATACTGTTCTACGTGTGTACAAAATGAAAACACATAATCTTTTTACACGGTGAATTCTTGACTTTATAGACTTTCATATTTATGGAAAATAACTAAGATCACTGAGAATAATTATTGCTTTTTACGTCTTTGTCTTCTATAGGTGTCTTTTCTTATCGGAGGTTGACACGTATCAGCACATATACCCAGAATAAATATTGAGGTGAAACTACACTGAAGCCATGAGATTAGTAGTCTTCCTCCACCACATCTTCCATGAATTTTCCCATGATTATCATTTTAGTAAATTTGTATTTGTTTCAGATAATATGTATTCTTAGCCATTGCATGAAAAATTGTACAATATGTAGATGAAACGCACATTATTTGGAAATTACTACAGGCATAAATATAAAATGTTATCCATTTATACCTTTACAATTTAATATTTTTCATGAATTATTATCAGATTTGTTTTAATTCGAGCTTCTAATAAATTAATTTTTTCCGTTATATTCATATTAATTCTTTATAATATCCGACGATATGTCGTAATTCAAATCTTTGAATTTTGTCTCACGTTCTCCTACATCTCGCACTTCAGTAGGGTCGATTACGGCGTGATGCGCATTTAGTTCACTCGGCGTGGAGTTATTTTTCAAATCATTCGAATGTAATTGACTTTTTCACATGTTTCCCATTGCAGTAGGGTAGACATTTGCGTGGACTCCACTTCATCAACTCATTTAACTCACCGACGATCCGTTATGAAATTATTTTATTATATCATAGTCTCACTGGCTCTAGACGGTTGGGAGCAATTAGAAGTCTTTCGCGGTATTCGTGTAAAAAACGCGTAAAATATTTTAAATTTTCAAATGCTTTTCTACCATTTCACTGATCCACTCTGTACTGGTTGGAACACTGTAAATGTTTTTCTCCTACCTACGTTTGCTTTGACGCAGTGGATTTGCTGGTCGTATCATCTGAAATTAATTGAGATTCCAATGACGAATGTTTCATCTCGAAACACGGAAATACATCATTTGATTTGATTTTCAGAATAATATACCACGTAAAAGTATAAGTTTATAAAATACGAGCAGTCATATTTCATGGCGTATTTGCGGGATTTGGAGATTGTTATGATGTAATTTCGGAAACAAAAAACAAAAATAATAGCAATCGGTCGGTTTCGGATTGAGAATAATGTAAAAATTCAAATCGATCACAGTTAATAGCACTTGTTAGATGTAACCAATAAATATTTTTTATACATAGATGTCACGTTTAAATACAGTAATCTGTAAGCTACGGGGCTAATTTGGATATAACGATCTTCGAGAACAAATGGATTTCGGTTTCTATTTTCACACCCCTGTCCAACAATTTTTGTTTGGCATTGGTAGTTGCAGATGAAAAAAAACACTCGAAACTTGCACAATTCGCAATTAAACTTCTTATTTTTTTACACAAAAAGATGAATATTTTGAGGCTCCATAGCTCATGATGGAAACGATTCTGAAAATGATTACTTTCAACGAGAATTCAGATTAAAACATCTTTGTTGGATTGTGATATTTTTACTCTACAAAAAAACTTAGAGAGGACGGACTGCCAAACAACGCGGTGTTGGCATACCCTCCTTGCTTCATTCACATTAATTCATCGTCTCTCATATATACTCTTCTGTTATTCCGGCTTTTGACATGGCCCGACTCAAGTATTTGGTTTGCCATGTCTTCCTCGGGCGTTCACGGTTTCTCCTTCCATTCACACTCGCTTCAAGTATTTTTCTTACGCTCCTTTCTGCGTTCATCCACTCTACGTGCCCAAACCACCTAAGCATCCTTTTCCTAATATTTCTCATTACGTTCACATCAGCCTTGCATTCTTTGCGAATCTTATAATTTTCCACACGGCCCTATATTGTTTTACCACACATACGCCTCAGGGATCTCATTTATTTATTACGTAGTCTACTTTCATCCCTCCTCTGCCAGATCCATGCCTTAGTTCTATACTGGGTTGGACTGCTAGTTTCGCTTCTTTATCTTATCTTAAAAAAAGCGTTTTATTTTTATTTTTATATATTATTTTACTTTACGGATCGGCCCTCTCTTTGTAGGGTCCTATTTTTAGAACAGTAATAGCGTAATAATGTCCACTATTTGTGAACATAATATTTTTCCATGCTCGTAAAAAAATTAATGTGTGATATAATATCATTTCATTGAAATACTCTAATCGGTGTACCTAGGTTGGTATGTCAACGAGTTTACGTTTAGATTTATTTTTACCCCTGTCACTTACCAAAATCTACTGAAAAAAGGGCTTTTATTTCCCTTACAGGTACCTACCCCTAAATTACAGTTTATCGTACAAATCTGAACCTTTTCATAGAATGACAGTTCCAAACATCTTCTGTAAATGTCAGATACTATATATTTTATAATGCCCGGTAAAAGTGACAAAGAATGTAAGTAGCAGGTCAGTATTTTTAAAACATGTATGACAAAAGTTTTTTGTTATTTTTCTTGCGTTTTAAGCACCATTGAGTTGAAAATTCACGTAAAAATTTATCGCTTTTTAAAACTACATTAATACTTATTTTTTAAATACATCCTCTTCTACTTAGGTTCACAAGCTTATATTGGGAGAAAATACGAGCGAATCATTTTAAAAAAGCACACATTTGAATGTATTCGTGCACAAATAGAGCTTCAAATTAGTACGAAATTGTTTAAAGTGAATTATATGAAAGCTTATTTAGTAACGGGTCATTTTGTGTAAACGTCTACAAATAATACCATTATGGTACCGCATTTTTGACCTAAGTTGTACGCTTTTTACAAAGAAATTTTTTTTTAAATTTCAACCAAATTGTATTATATAAGATTTTTTATTAAAAAAATGATATACTCGTAATCGAGTAGAAAAGTGAGACAAGTCAACATATCGAATTTTGAGTTAATTATCCAATGTTGCTCTTATTTAAACATCTTGCATGAAATAATCAGAAAAAAGTCAAATCTTTTTTATAAAACATTTTGAGAATAAGAGAGGAAGTGTCCTAACGATACAGAAAAATTACATACCTATCCATGCCATCTTTTTATATTGATTTCTATAAACGGTAGGTCTGTGTTTTATTTTAAAATACTTAAAACCGTATATAAATAATCAGTGCAGATTCAAATAAAAAAAAATATATTAAAAAAAAATAAATTATTTGTTGAGTTAATAGGTTGGAAACTACCCACCTCAATAGAGAAGTGATTTTCGGAGTAACTTATATACCAAATATGTTATATATGTTTAACACGTTTATGATATATATTTACTTTTCATGCTTTCAAGTGGTGCACGTGGCAGTGGTTACAAATTATTCTACTTGAGGGTTGGGAGCCAACTAAGACTTTTCTGTGCTCAAAACATTTTGAAGAACGTTTCGTCAATATAACATCAAATGTAACCAAAACCACCCAGAGCACAAGGCCGACTGCATCAAATCGGCCCCCTAACTTGAATGAGAACCCCTTTTTAAATTACCTGAAACGTTTTCAAATATTTTTAAATCTCATACAAGTTAAGAGGCCGATTTTATGTAGTATAAATTGTTTTGATGTAACTCGAATAAAGGATGACGTAGTTCCCACAACATTTTGTACATATATGTTTATGGAGTAGAAAAGAAAAAGAAAAATTATTTATCCACTTTTGAAAAGCTAGACTTTTCAGAAAAAATCTCATATTTAAATACAGAATTGTACGAAAAAAATTATCTTATTTCATAAAGGAATGGGTTATAAAAAAAAGAAATAATTACTGTTGCTCCTAAATGTCCAAAAAATGTCAAACTATTGAGTAATACATATTGGGTAACCATGGATACGGTACAGGCGTCGCCGCCACCCTGGCCGCCATGTCTCTCATTATTTGAATGCCAAGTCCTCTCTTATATTTAGTCATTGTATAATACACATTGCCCTGTGCACAATTAAAAGAAAACTACGTGTTTTGTACAATGCGTCAACGCGTCAATGATACAATTAAAATAAACGATATTTTTTTTAATATTATTAATTTATTCCAAAAATGTAATAAATATTATGATTGCCCTTTGCATGTTGCACATTATCACTAAACTTCACATTAAAAAAAAAACATTATTACCCAATGCTTATTGCGCAGTACTCCGTTCTTAACTCCAAGGAACTAAGCAGCAATTATTTTATTAATGTTTAATGTACAACAAACAAAATACACAATTAAATACTTGTACCGTACACGAGTATATAATCCTTCGCGGTCTGCGAGCCTCATCACGGCCCGGGCGCTCCATATATCGGGCGAAAACAGTTTCCCAAGCGCTTTATCACCAGGCCCCAGAGGTGACATGCGGGCGATACGAAAAGTAATGGAAATTGTTTTGGAAAATGTAATGAGGCAACTTTCCCATTATCGCAATTTCCATTGTAATGATAATGGCCGTGGAGCGCCAACTTCCAGCAGGCAAAATAATAATAAAGAATTACGCAACCCGCTGCCGGGAGTCGTCGGGAGTTGAGACGTTGTTCCGCGTATATATATTTATTTTTTATTTATACTAGTGTATATTTTTTAATAAAGACGGGCGAAATAATAAACACGAAGTTCACGCCTGTATATTTACAGTAGCGAGTACAGAAATGTGTTGAGCCTTAAATGTTCAGCTTACTTAATACATCGGATGTCGTGATTAAATAAAAGACACTTTTTTAAACTCTATTCCACTTTCATTTCTTACCGTGACCGGTTTCAGCCCGTGACGGCTGTCTTCAGACCGGTAGATTTAATTCTTAAGCTATGGTTTGTATACAATCAGGGGTAACAAGTAAAATCATCAGTGGAAAAACATTTAAGTAATTCGAAAAGACAGGAAAGTTCAATGATGTTTCTATATGATATGAAGTGAAAAGGAAAAATAATAATAAAGAATTACTCAATCCGTTGCCGGTAATCGTTGGGAATTGAGACGCTGTATGTAGGTATATTTTTTGTGTATACTAGTGTATTTATATATTTTTTGTGTGTACTAGTGTAGGGATATATTTTTATTAAAGATGGGCCGAATAGTGAACACAAAATCCACGCCTGTATATTAACGGTAGCAAGCATAGAAATGTGCTCAGCTTAAAAATATCAGTTTATTTAAAATATTGTGATTGTTTTATAACTTTTCAATTCATATACCCAACAATAATGCAGAACGAAAATTTTCAAATGAAAAACCCATGGGTGTAAAAATATTTGTTTATTTTTAATAAGACAAAAAAAAAAGTACTTTTTACATGATGATTCTTTATGATATGTATTGAAAAAAATGTCAATGAACCACGATATCTGAAATAGTACAAGAAACTGATTTTTTAAGGGCTGAACACATTTTCATGCTTCTACAGTAGAACTTAGACGAATTAATAACGGGAAAGGTTTACGTTGTACGGATATTGTTAATGGGGTCGTGTTACTAAGAGCGTAATGAAGCAGGATTCTTTGTTCCCTGGGTGACGTGATATTATCTATCTAGTCAAAGCAAGCACCCTTTTTATACGGTGATACGATGAGCACTTGAAGAAATTATGTCTTGATAGGTGGAATAAAGCATGTTTTATAATGTTGTTTATTTTCTATGCTAAGGTTGACAACACTGGATAAATTTTCTAAACCTAGTTTGGAGAATAATTGTCTAGTATTTTAATTATGGATCCCATTAAAAATAATCAATAATCAGTGATTTGAACATATTATTAACGTGATTTCATAATATCACCGATATAGATAAAAAATAAGGGATCCTTATAAACCCAAAACCAAAAGATAATTTGTTAAATATTCTCTTTGAAAAGTGCAACATTACCTTTTTTTAATAAATTTTATGATACGACTTTCATTACATGGCGGCAATTTATACCGACCAACCTATTCATAATTTGAAAAATAAAGGATGATCTCTCTCTTTGTCAATTCTTTGGGACAAATAAAATTTGCGTTAATTAAAAACTGATTTGAGAAGCAACATTTATTGTACCCAATAAAACAAAAATGGACGCTATCATTTTCCCCGCCCAGACAGATTACATTATTTGTAAAAAAATCCATTTAAACGATATTTTATAACGATACAGAAATATTTTTAAAATTTGAAGTCCCTCAAAGCAATATTAATATTAAAATTAGATTACCTACCGGAAAATACATTTTAAATTGCATGTATTACCAGAGTAAATATTTACCATGGTTTATATGAAACTTGTTAAAGAATTTGTCTGAAAAACCCATCCCATCGTTAGGCAAGAACCGCAAATGCCTTCAACCTGGTTATTCCCTACCCGGTATAATAAATAGCGAGAACGGGTTGGTCAATAATTTTGTTGATGTCAGAAAAAACCTTGAATTCAAAGTGTTTATATTTTCATGAATAAAACAACATGTTCCCAGTCTAGCGAGAAATAAAACAGGACGTACTAAAATACCCCAATCTTGTTGACGCTAGTTTTTCACTTGGTCTAAGTGGATAGATTAAAAAATGGAGTGTTTTTGTAAGAGGACCCTTCGAAAGAGGGGGTGGTAAAATCACCCAGTTTGATTAATTGTATAGTTTTCTAAATGAAAATCGATATCTTCGCATTGGTGCTTTTATTGAATTCAATTAGGTTGAGAGTCTCGCAGCACTTACTGCCTTATAAGAGACTTTGGTATCTCTTATCGCGGAGTATTTAGCGTATCTTTGTTCAATAAACGAGGCTCAATTCGGTAATCGGGCGCTTTGCGTGGTGGGTGATCATTTTGTTTGTTTTATAAACGAACGAGAAAGCTTTGCTGAAGACTCGCTGAAAAATGGCTTACATCGATTGCAGTCTTTCAGTCAGATTGAAAATTAGGCGTGCATTAAAGATACGCAATGGCGATAGATAAATAAAAACGAATCAATGATAAATCGTTTTAAGTTGGATGTATATATATAAATAGTTGTAATTATTTTAGTAGCCCCCTTTTCTCCCCATTTTACCTAGATATGCACGAACTGAATAATAAAAAAAGTGGTATATTAATAATATATTAATTTTAGTATGTACGAGTATATTTTTTATCCTGATAAGGGGAGCCTTGCTTCCAAAACATGTAGATTTTCAAACATTAAAAACAGCGGTTTAAACAAAGTAATTGTTATTAATTAAATAAATATTAAGATGTGGCATCAATATTACCTTTTAAATTATACTTTGACTAAAAATAAAACATAGCGCTTAAAAATTAATATATTACTTGCGTCGGAATATGTCAAGAAATGGAATGATAGAAGAGAATATATTGTTTTGTTTAATTTGAGTTTATTATACATTTAAGTTTAGAAAAAAACTAATTATAACTAATATACTATTGGACACTATTACGTATAACAAATTTGTATAACTTATATACTATTGGATTATGTTTCATAAATATCACCAATGATAACTTATTTACTATTTGATACTATTGCAAACTATTGAATACTGTTAGATACTATTGTATTTTACCTTGCTTAACTTAATATGGTTCTTACTATCTATTTTTAATTTATTCATTGGTGTAATTTTGATTGGGACCGGAAGTGCAACACAACATTTCATCACTTTGTAAAATATAGCTGCCTTTGAATACACATTTCGCTTAATTATTATTCGCATTGCTCTAAATATATTGGAGAATTTGTAACTTATTTTGTTCTCTGTCGTTACACCAGAAAAATATCGTTAAGCAGTAGCTGTAATGTGGAGCAATGTGGAGTTGTAGATTGTAATTAAAAAAATCTTCCAAAAAATGAGATCTTTTTTCCCAATTTTCTTAAGATATACTCAACATGTTTATGAAAGGTTAGTTTTGTGTCCAATATAACTCCTAAGTATATCTTATCATTTGAATTTTCAATAATTACAACTTTTTACAGTCTTTTTTAATGCAATTATAATATATTTAGTCTTTTTGCGTTCAATTAGAATTTATTTATTTTTAGCAATCTTGATATATTTTCCAGTTCTCTAATTATACATATTAGTGTATCATTGGCAAATAGTCGTATTTTGCAAATTTGATAATAGTTTTTACGCCATTAATATAACGTAGAACAATATAGGTTCGAGGACTGATCCCTGGGGCACTCCTAAATTGTTCAGCATTAGTTTTGAAAATGTATTGTTTTCTTTTGTTTTCATTCTTTCATATATTCTTCTACTAATTTTATAGTTATACCTGAGAAACCAATTTCTTAGACTTTTTTACTGACTACATGAGACGACGATTGTATGTTAATGAAACAAGGATTATGTACCACGGCAGCAATGTGTGGTGTTAATTCCCCTCTGCACACAATAACGAAGAAATTGCGTCGTTGTTAGTTAGGTTGGTTTTATTTTGATATTTTAATGTGATGCCGCACAAGAGCGCTCCTGTTTGTACGGACTACAAACAGGGGAACTACATCGCTACCCGGTTGGGCAACGTTGTGAGGCAAATCAAGGAGGGGGCTGTAGGAAAGAATTAAATGCAGGTGGAAAGATAGATTCCGGTATATCGTTCCACATACGAGTGATATATAAAAAAATCGAGTCGGAGAAACAACCCGTTTTCATGAAGTCAACATCAACTGTGAATAATGGTATTTCGCTCTTGTCCTTTGAATTTCACGCACGTGCACCGCGGAGGATTTCAAAGCTGCCAGCTCTCCTGAGTAAGCAATAGGTAATTAGTCATGTAAATATATTTTATGAAATAAAAATAATAGATATATAAATGCCGAAAGAAATCACGGACATATTTCTGATAGAACAAATAACAATGCGTTGTATCGTCAAAGCTCACAAACGTGAATATATTGTTTTAAGCGCTCTCGGGCTTCTAGTTTCTATGTCAAGCTTTGTGATTTCCATTATTTGCAACCAAGCTTCTTATATACTGGGCAACAAAACTGCGACGAAGATATATGATTACTTACGAAGTCCACTCTTATATAAACCACTAAGATCAAGTTGTTTTTAAAAATCAAAATGCATTTTCATTTCCTTCCACAGATAAATTGCGTCCAACATAAACTTCTCACATCCTCTATGCTTCCTGTTTATATGTTTGAAGTTACTACAGGGCTATTAAGAATATTACATACGTTTATTAATGTTTATAATATTTAATAGTATAAATAATATTACCTCACACTAATTATAGTAAATATTAGAATTAATTTTAACATCTTTCGTAAGCCTATTTACATCAACATTACCATACACAACAGATCTAATAATCCAATTTCACACAAACACTGCGCGTTTCATTCTATGATCCAACGGTTGGTCACAATACCATCGTCAAAAACAAATTTTTTAAACGTATAATCAACAATTTAAAAAAAAAAATCACCGTAAATAATGGATATAATATAATATATATAATCAATTAGAAAATTTTTACTCATTTTTAAATAACTCTATTAAACGCTTTGTTTCCAAGGTTAACTTCACATTACCTAACTATCCCAAAGGGTTTACAAGAGCATTAAAAAAATATATTAATAAAAAAATATATTCTCACCACATAAAGATACCAGAAATACTAACCATTACTTAACTTTTTGCTAAATTACGAAAACTGTGTAAATAATTGTCAATAAAATGGTATAGTGATTATGTTACCATAATAGAAAATGAGGTACCCCACAATATAAAAAAGGAGTTTTTCTAAATCTCTACGTAAAACCGATTGTGGATTTCCTAATACAATGTACTTAAAACAAAAATTTGCCGACAGTATCGAAGGTATAATTAATCGCTTTGATGATTCATTTAGAAGTGTTTACGATACAGATATTCCCGTCAATGCAGACTCCAGTATTTCAGTTGAAGAGACATTGAACCTAAGTGAATTTTTCATCAAAATAGAAGACAAAAATGGCAAAAAAGCATTAGATACCAATACATCTGCTGGACCGGATGGAAATCCTCCAATATTTAAAAAAAACTTGCATTAATAGTTTGATCTATCGTTTAAATAAACTCTTTAATAAATCTTTATGATCTGGGTGTTTTCCTGCTCTATAGAAAAATAGTTATTTAATGCCTTTTCAGAAAAAAGGCGATAAAAGCGAAAGATCAAACTACAGACCGATTTATATAATGTCTGCTTTATCCAAACTGTTTGACTCATTAGTGCTAGATATTGTTATCAAATCTATCAAAAACATTATTATTCCCAAACACCATGACTTCATCAGAATTTGCTCTACCTTAACTTAATAATTTTTGAAAATTGCATATTCAATTCCTTTGGTCTGAAAAAACAAGTGAACATCATATACACTGATTTTAGTAAAGTATTTGATAAAGTTCGACATAACATACTTATATCTAAACTCCGACTGTTGAGCATCAAAAGTTTGGTGATCTGGATTATCAGTTACCTTAGTAATAGAGTGATTAGTGTAAAGATTAATTATGTACAATCCTACATATTTAAGGACACAAGAGGGGTTCCTCAAGGGTCCCACCTCGGCCCAATACTATTTTTAATTTTTATTAATGATATTGTAAACAAATTTAAAGATGTACAGGTCCTACTATTTGCAGACGACCTAAGATTATTTTAAAAAAATACGAAATATATATGGTTTCTTAATTTTACAAGCTAATTTAAATCAACTATATGAGTGGTGCGAACAGAATGCTTTATTTTTGAACATTCAGAAAAGTCAAGTAACACGATTTTCACAAACTCGTTATCATATATTACATGAATATACATTAAATAATATTAAATTAACGTTAGTGTCACAAATTAAGGATCTAGGTGTAATATTCGATAAAAATTGACATTCATTACACATATTACGATATAACTTACAAAGCTTTAAAGATTTTTGGCTTCCTTTGCAGAACTTGAATAGATTTCAAGTGTTTAGATAAAATAAGAATGCTCTACACCTAATTAGTTAGAAGTCAAGTGGAGTATAATTCACCTATTTCGTCCCCTTTGTACAAAGAGAGAGTGTGCTAACGATGTAGAACGGGTTCAACATAAGTTTCTCAAGTACGTAAATTTTAAACTACCATTAAACTTACAATTGATAATATTAATTATATAAGTTTGATGAATCGACTGCATCTCATTACGCTGTCTGACGGAGAATTATGTCAGACCTAATTCTATTATATAGAATTATTTACATCCTAAATGACAGCAATACCATCCTCGCAACTATAAAACTAATGTACCGACGAGGAACACAATACAAACATTTTTCTGCAGTACTTACACAACCAACTGTCAGTCTCATTCATTAACCAATGATTGGAGGTATTTTTGATATATTTGCTGACTCCATTTATACAATTAAGCGTCATCTATACCAGCACTTTGATGAATCCCACAATATGTAGTATTGTAGCTTGTATAATGTAGCATAATGATTTGTGCTACAATATTGTTTTAGTTTTCTATTTTATGTCACTGCTAAACGTTAAAAAAATATGTTATAATTAGCAGCGCTGCCTGATTCATACATAACTCAATTTTGCGTTTGAGGCCAATATACCCATCCAAACTGAATGATATATATTTTTATAATTAAAGGTTTAGCTATATCAAGAACGGATGGTAAGTATTTTATTTATTTTTGTTTTGAATTAGGCCACGAAAAAAATAATAATTTTCATAATTTTAGAGGCACCTTTGGAAATTAATAGAGGGTTTATGGTATTTTTATTTTAAATATCATATTTGCTATGTAAATATGATTACGTAAATAAATTATAAAAACAAAATATTAAAAAAAAAAAATCGGGTCGATTTTTTTAATTATGTACGGCAAATTTGTGTTAAAACGTAAATTGGTCATTTTTTATTTAATTTAAAGTCATAGAGCTTATTTTAATATTTTTTTTAAAGAATTTTTTTTATATTTCATTATATTTTCAAAGCAGATGGGGTAAAACTTTTATTTTACATTACCGTAAGCCCCCAAATTATTGTTAAAGGTAAATTCCTTTAATGACCTATATTTCATAATGTAAAACAAAAATTAATTAATTACTTCTAATCCGTACTAGATATTTACTATACATTTAATGAAAAAAGTATCATTAGCTTTAGGTAACAAATCGAAAATTAAATTTTCTTCTTATATTTATATGATCACTCTATGTATTTTAGTTTAGTTTTAAATTTTACCCCGACGAATATTGAGAAGTGCAAGACCTGTTTTCGATGATTTAAAAATATAACGGTTGTTTAAAACAAAGTGCTTGTTTTATTAGTGAAAACAAAATAATCTTTTAATATTGAAATTGATGACACCGCCGAATGCAAAAATCAGCGTGTAATGGTGCAAATTTAGACTTTTTTTGCTCCTTCTCATGTAAGTGCGTGCTCTGATCAACCAATAAAATTACAATGAACAATTTGATACCTTATTTTGTATGCTGTAAATATATATTGAAAATATCATAGGGTCTCGATGGAAATTGCCTATGCCTTGTACTGGAAAAAGTGACTTTGGCCTCAAAATTCCCGACAGAAATTGCTTAGCAATTGCGCTTTGAGAGATCTTGGTACTTTATACAGAAGACAAACAGATTTTCTGTTTTATGTAAAATATTTATTTATAGTTAGTAGGATTACGTGGGTTCGCGCTATTCTCACCGCAATCCGAAATAAACACATTATTATAATTATTGTTATTCGACGTCAACACAACGTGTTCAGAGAAACAATCGGAGAGCACAACAAAAACGTTTAACCAAAACAGTACCACTTCCCACGCAGTTCGTGGTAAAAGGGTACGAGGAAGGGCGTGGGAATAGACTAGGTTGATGTATTATTGTTGTTTAAATATAGTCACAAAAATATATAAAGCCTTTTCTTTTCGAATGGCATTTTTCCTTTCGAACAACACACCGAGTATTGATGTTATTTAAGGATTTGTAAAAATAAATGAGGTTATTATTAAATCGGAAATCCATGTATTATTTTTAATAAAAAAATAACAAAAATAGAAATATGCCTACATCATATAAATTATTAAAAAGTAAGTAACATCAATTCATGTATAGGAAGATATTATAAAGAAGGAAAAAAACGATCTCCACAAAGATTGCAATGCTTCAATTGAAAAATAATATCGTTTCTCAGTAGTTGCCCGGTAGGCAGAACTCAGCAGTAGTTCCACAAATAGACTTAAAAATCAAATCCGCCTCTACAAGATAGCAAATGGGTTGCATTGAAGGATCCATAGTACTCGTGATATTTTCGATTCTAGCGCTCCAATTGTCGGTGCCCCTGAGGCGGTAGTCGAAATATACTTCGTTCTTCCTCCATACAGCTTTTATAATCACAAGACGAAAGTGTGCCCACATTCAGCCCTCGGGCCTTTCTCATTTCAATATTCAAGCGCGTCGCGTCGTTTCAGTGTTACATTAAAAAAAAGTTCAAGTTTCAAATTGTATGACGCTTAAATATTGTGTTGTTCGTTTCACCCTCATTTTAAAATTTGGATTAGAAAAAGTGATTTGTGATAACAGCCTTAAAGTTTGGAGTGTGTTTTTTTATTTCGCTTGGGAATAACAAAAGAGCCCGTTACGGGTGATTGTTGCTTGTTATCCTTTATGTTTAATGGATGATTGAATGTAAATTATTGTATGTATCGGTTATAGTACTAAATTAATCGATAATAAATTAAAGAAAAAGTTTTGAAAAAGTATATTAAATCTTATGGGTATCCACAAATAACTGATATTAGTATGCAGTGGAGAAAAATATTGTTTTTAAATCATAATACTTCAAATTTGTTAATAAAAAAAATCCAAAATACTATCCAACTAGCTTTTAATACTAATATTAGATTAAAAAAATATATTTGAAATAAAAAGGATGATGTTTTAAATAAATCGGTATAACATAAATTAATTTGTGACGATTGCAACTTTTTTACATTAAACGATAGACTGTAAGAAATTTTAATATTATAGTTAAGAAATAACAACAAGTATTTAAATAATAATTATTATTCTAAATTTGGCAATCACATTTTGGAAACAAATCGTTCTTTTAATATAAATAAAGGTTTAAAATTTTTGAATACAAATAAAACCTGTTTACAATTAGACAAATTTCAAATTTAAAAAATTAGAAAAAGTGTTAAATGTCAATTAAATACTTTTTAACAATAGCTATTTCTTGAAATTATTTTTACATCAATATTAATAATAAAAATAATTTCTGTTTAAGTTCTAATGTAAATTTGTTATTCAATGTTTTATATTTTTTTTTATTAACAATTTTGATTAATTACTTAGCTACTTTAATAATTTTTTTAAAATATTTATCATTTGTCTATACTTGACATTATTATTTTATAATATTCTGTATATTCCTGTTGAAGAAAGCTTTGCTATCGAAACATGTTGAATGTACTCGTATATATTAATAAAGTGGTGATTACAAAGTAATTTTTAATTCATTTATTTACGATTCAATGTAATATTCTACTATCTTGTCTCTTGTCTCTTAACAAGTGCGCTGACTCCACGTTAAAGTGCAAACTAAAATGGAGCTTTTTTATGTGAAACATGCAGCACAAGATGAATATCGCAAGTTTGTTGTGTGTAAATTCATTTAATTGTTTTTGGAAATGATTTCAACTCGGTAAACTGAGAAATGTTAGGTTTCCTTTCTTCTGTCAGATTTTAAACAATGAGACTGAAGTAAGTAAGGGAATTCAAGAAAGGATAAAAAGAAGATTCGGAAGAATTTGGTGATTAAATATTACTGTCATTAAGATCAACGTTTTGATTGTCAAAAAATTGGCACCGAGAGAAGTTTCACTATGGAACGAACAGAAAATTTTCCATATTTTCATTTATTAAAGTTCTGTTTCTGACTACAGCTAAATAATGTAATAAATAAGAACAACTGTATTTAAATCACTGTTTTTAATATTTAAATATCTACATGTTTCAGAAGCAAAGCTCACTTCATCAGGATAAACAATTACATTAATATATTACAATATATTTGTATATTGTTTACCCTGATGAGGAGAGCTTCGCTTTTGGAAATTGGAGATATTTATATATTAAAAACAGTGGCTTGAACAAAGTCATTCTGATTTATTATAATAATAATGACGCCACAAAATCATGACACATATTTCGAAAAAAAAGCAGCTAAATATATTTAATATTGCTTTACTTCTCCTCCCAGTGAAATAAGCCCAAAACATCAAAACCAAGAAATTAAGAGATTACCGCTCTGCCACAAAATTTGTGTAAAATTTCATAAAACTTCGACGCTTAATATAAAATATTGCAAATTTCATAAGCAAATTTATTTGCAAGCAGGTGAATTGGAAACGTTCTCCTCATAAACGTGCAATAAATCTATTGCAACCCTTATATCTATTTACCTGTTTCAATTAAATCCTACATTAAAATAAGGGTGACGATATTTACGATTTTTCACATCAAGCTAACCCGAGCTTATAGCGAAAATTTAAGCAGTCTCAGTCTGCAATCACCAGGACAAAATTCGTTCGGAGGATTGACCTCTATGGTACTTCGCGTCAAAATATGATATACATCACTTAATAATATGTTCTGTTAACGACACGTGATATACCTGTAACAAACTATTTTCCAAATATGTATGTGAAGCATTCTGAAGCTTTCATGACCAAACGCCAAATTAAAATCAGTTAATCATATCTTGCTGGAGAATTGATAATTAATTAGGCGATTAGGATAAAAACAGAAAATTAAAAAAAATATAATTAAACAATATGACAATATCGGAAAAGAGGATCGTAAGTAGGAGAGTTTGCGCTTTCAACATTTTTTTAATGTCTGATACATTATTTTTTTCTAGGCTCACAAAAAGACATATCAAAAAAATGCCCAGTTAAACGAAAGACCATGGTTAGTTCTACTTGCAGTAATTAATTAAATCATCTACGATATTTCTAGGCCATTCAATTTTCAAACCGAAAACATATGATTTTGCATTACTTCCCATTGCATCGCCTCAAGTAGAGTTCGTTTCAGCACTAATACAAAATGTCCAAAATCTATTTCCTAAATTATTTAGTGATTTTATAGGTGTGTGAATCTGATAGTTTGTTTTAAAATTGTCGCAGAAAAAGATAGCAATTTGTTTTGTATTTCAGAGCTGTAAAAACCATACTTCATATTTTTTTAATAGAACAAAGTCTGGTTCAATCCGCCTACAGGACAGCGTAATCAAAGTTCACTGGTTCAGATGATTCAGATGAGATTGATATAGTTAATATTTTGAATTGGAATATTCAGCTTAAAATTAATAAATCTAAGGAATTTGTGCTCTACCCTTTCTATATTGTTGGAGTGCACTTTGTAAAATGGCCACCAAATAGGTGAATTATACTGTACCTGACTTACAAAAGAAGTGTACAGTATTTTTAAAGATTCTAGTGACCTGGGGTTACTTTCGGTTCTGCATATAAAACCAAGCTTTTTAAAGTTATTTTATTTACGTGCATAATAAGTCCTCGATTTGAGTGACTGGTGTCACTTTTAAAATATTTAGAGAGCATTTATAAATTATATAACTTTGGATTTTACAAAAACGAATGACTTGGCACTTATGGATAAGGAAATAAAGAGTTGATGATGCACCTACTCTGATAATCTGTCTAAATTATATTGTAAGATGTAACAATAGACTATACCACGTATTATTTTTAATACTTTCTAATCGTCAGCGAATAGTACAACTTAAACATCTCTAAATATGCCGACAATTTAAAAAAATACAATTGGGCCGAGGTGGGATCCTTGAAGAACCCCACTTGTGGCCTCGTATATATAGGATTGCACAGAATTAATCTTTACACTCCTTTTGCACTACTATTATAATACTTTAATCATTATTTGCATCCTATTACTAAGGTAACTGATACTCTAGCTCAATAAAGTTTCTGTGATTGCAAACAGTCTGAGTTTAGATGTTTATGAAGTTGAACATTATTAAATGTTTTACTAAAAAACGGTGTATATAGTATCCACTTGTTGTTTCAGATCAAGGGATTTGAATATGTAATTTTCACTCATTATTATATTAGTTAGATTAAATTACTAAGGTAGAGCGACCTCTGATGAAGCCATGTTGGCTATCTGGTCGTCCATTCCTAAAGAAAAGCCTATCCAACTTTAGGAAAGTACGACCGTGTGGTCGAACTATCCGAACGGTGGTTTTGATGGCTGGTAAACCAGTCATATAGTGGCCATTAATGATTCGAAAGGTTTGGGTAAAGCAGATATTATACAAATCGGTCTTTAGTTTAATATATCGATTTTTTGCCCTTTTTCAGAACAGGTGTTAAATCATATTCAAACACTATGATCAATATTGATAAAAATCACATGTTTCTTTGAAAAAAATTGTTTTTTGAAAAATCTGAAGTAGTAAAGAGTTATTAACTGCCACAAAAGTTATTTACGAATAACACAATTATTTTAATAGCTGGGCAATGCCACAGTTTTAAAGTCGTAATACTTTGTCTATTTTCCCAAAATAATATATTTCGGACGTGTCGAGTTTTGATCCCGACCATCTCATTTAATATATTTAAAAAAAATTATAATCGTTTTATATATTTTCTAATATAACGGTTCTGTTTTAAAAGGGAATTGAAAGCGAGGGAAAATACGGGTTACGACAAACAGAGCGAAATGTATTTGAACTAAAATACAAATAATGTCAAATGTCGGGCGTTGGTTCTTTGTTGCCACGTGATGCACTTTCTGGTGGATAAAAATGCAAACAGTTTTTCTAAAAAGCACAGACAAGTAGGAAGCCAAATATCGTCAATTTTTTATATCGATTGGAAAACGGGTCTTATATACAGATAACCTCGGCTTAAGGACGACAGTATTCATAGTAAAGCTAAGCTAAAAGAAATTGATGGAAAGTCGGGTGAATAAATTGAAAATAGCTAAAATTTATTTAAAAATTCTTCATGGAATTTATGTTCCCTAAATCATCATAAAAAAAACTTAGAAAAAATATGCATCTTAACTGAATCAGTCATAATATAACATTAAAGAACAGGGAAAAGAAAAAATGAACCCTGCCATTTTCTCATTTTCTCGAAAGAATACTCTAATTTGATTTGTAGACTTGCAGTAATGCCTTCGGAAGGCGAAACAGGTATCACACGTATTACCCAATAGAACTTGTCATAACTAAACCGTTTTTTTTATATCAAATAATAATTTATTTTGGTAGAAAGCAGTCACTTTGTGGTTTGAAATATTAAATGAAATAAAACAATAACTTTGTGTATGAAATTGCAGAATTTATTATAATAGCTTATTGAAGTTTATACACCTCACTGTAATATACTTTTTGCAATTGGAGATAATATTAATACCTCCCAAATCGAAACACAAAACCAATAAGACACAGAAAAGAAAAAGATATTTAAAAAACATATTAATCCCAGACTTGTAGAAAAAGTCAACAGATATCCCATATACCATAAATTAAAATTGAATAAGTGTATCCGAGAAACTACGTTTTGGAGTGTTTGAAAATGGCCTTAAACGCCGAAACAGTTATCACAATAATAAAAAAAACGAAAAATACTTGCAGCACTTCATAATTACATTATTAAATTTAAAAAAAAAAAAAATTAAATGGAGATCTATAAATTAAACACAAAAACTAAGAATAAACTAATAAAGAAACTACCTAACAATTATAAATAAATTCGCCAGCATATAAAAACATAGAAGCCGAAAAATATATGGGAATAAATTGAGGATGATATTGACAGTTCTTAGAAATAAGTCGAAGTATGATAACGATAAAAATGGAGGGATGAATTGGGGTGGCCGTAGCTCAGTTGGTAAGGAGTGCAGATCCCGGATAGACCATGAGTTTCTGGGTTCAAATCCTAGCAGCTACTGTTATATTTTTCTTTTCCGTATCTTTTCGGATTTGTGTTTCGATTTGGGAGTTGTTAATATTATCTTAAGTGTTTAAAAATATTAAATATTTATTTTCATTTATGTAAATACAAATATGTATATTATAAAAGTAAAGGAATTTGATAGATAAACTAGATTATACTATGTAGTGCACTCTCAATGTAATGATAAAATAATTTACCAGCTTATGCAGAAATATACTAATGACAATCTTGTCAAGTTAATGACCTTTTTAGATAGATAAAATGAGTAAGAAAAACAAAGTTTTTCATGATTGCAACGCAGAGCACAGAATGATTAAAGCTAACCATAGATTAAGAAGTAAATTAAAAAAAATGTCCGGTAAAACACTTGATTGAAATATCTTGGCATTTCTAAGACTCAAAACAAATTAGGCGTTTATTTATGATTGATATCTCAAACAATACAAAATTTATTAAACTTTTCTTCCATCGGAAACATACATTTTTTTGTATATTTGGTCAAAATATATCAACCGTGGAGGGTACATAAAATTTGATATTTTGCATGGAAAGGCCAATAGAGCGCCTCTACCTTTTCGGTTAGTCAATATTTATGAAGTGTACAGACTTGAATAATCTTCGCAGACGAAAAGAAGGGTAAATTTTTTCTTCAAAAATGTATTCCGCTAAATTTGTCGAATTTCAAAAGATAAATATTGGTTAAAGCAAAGCAAAGATCAATAAATTTCTTGATTCGACAGTGAATCAAAAATAATTTTTCTCGAAATTTAGTGTTAAATTAATTAAAAGCCTAAAAACATTACAGAAAATCAAATATTGTCATATTACCAATGAAATTATAAACAAACAGACGCGTTGTAGATACCACAAAGTGGCAAGCAAAAGATACGGTAATTGCCGTATTTTGATATTTGATTTCAATTAGTATTAAACTGTCACGCATTGCGTCAGGTAGTGTGCTATCTCTAACAGAATTGTATAAATAAATGCCAAATGCAGATCTACAATCTGTTTTTTTTTTGGTACTCTGATTTCATTGAATGTCTGTGTTATGTTTGTGAATATCGTTATTGTGTATAATTTTGTTTGAAAGTTATTTTACGCGTACTTACTAAATACATATTTCTTTAGAACCCAAAATGTATGTGGATGGAAACAGAAAAAAAACATATATACTAAATCTGTGTTACTAGTCAAGTGTTCAAGGCGGGCGTAGGCCCTAAAAAGGTACTGCCAGTCAGTCTAAATGAAACGACAATAACAAAAATCCTAGGTCAAGTAATAACAGCGGTGCTCAAATATGTTGCGGATATTGAGAGATAAAGAAGATCTCTGTGCATTAGAGCTAACATGATTTTTGGAATATTTGTTAAATGTGGCTCAGAAGCAAAGACGGCAACTTATTATTACGTTCTTTCCAACCCTACACACCTTTACAAACTTCAATAAAGCAGCCCTAAACATAATAAAAATACAATATAACAACTCGTACCTCATACTTTTTGAGCTGTCCTGGTACTGCAGTGCCACTAAAATATTTGCAGAAGAGCGCATTCCCAGATTCCGAGCTCTAATCAGAAAACGGATGGCCAAGTACAGAGCGCGACTAGCCATGAGCGAAAACGCTCTTGTCGTGGCTGCACTAAACTTCTGCCAGGGTCCCATTTACAAGCAGTGAAGCCAATTCTTGATATCTAACATCGCAAAAAGTTGGATTTGTTGTATTTCATTTTTTTGTGTTTGACCCTAATAATGTTTTTGGTATTTTTTTAATTTGATATATTCTATGTATTATAAGGAAATCGTGATATTGCACCACCCTTCTCGAAATCTATTATTATACCACCCAAAAGTAGATAGCAAAACCTGATAATAATTTGAAAATTAAAGTTATTGTTATTAACATGCGATGAAATTGAAAGATCAAACAATGTTATAACAATTAGTCAGTATAAACTATGGACATCGCTTTTGTATCTCGATTTTTTTTTAAGCACAGCCCTGTACGTCATGAGCACCTAGAAGTAACATAGAGTACGGCCATAATGCCGGAAAAGTGGAATGTGTACCGGAGTAACTTGGAAAATGCTAAAGGTACACAAAACAACACGAAACACAAAGGGTGAATGGGGTGGTGGATGCCGCTGGAATGAAATATATAGACGCGTTTGTTTGTGGAGGTCTTAAATGAAAACTGTATTCACTGAACTTATCATTAAGTCCAGAAAAAAGGGTAATGGATGTAAAATTATAAGAGAATTTTTTTTAATTGTTTGTTTTGTAGGAAGCTTGCCCCTTGAGAGATCTTATGGTTATGTTGTTGAAAAATATTTTTAACGGAAATAATAAGCATTTTTGTACCTTTCCTGTTTTTGTTTTCCGTATGACAGCCGTTTTGTTATTTAGCGACGATATTACAATAAGTGGATGGGCCAAGTTTAGCAAACGATTAGTTGTAAACTGTATTTAATAACAATTATATGATACTGAGAACATGCTGCAAATGCTGAGAATTATCCGATTAAGTGTTTTTTTGTTTAATTCGTAGAACTCCATTTAATTTTTATTTATTTTTTCATTTAAATCTAATTTAATAATGTAAGTATTAAGTTCTGTAAGTATTTTTATTTATTGTTTTTGTGTTAATTTGTAGAACTCCATTAAATTAAAACATCAAGTATTTTTAGTTTTTAGATAAACAGCTGTCACAATAATAAAAAAAAATACTAAAAATACATGCAAAACTTAATAATAACATTTTAAAATTTGATTTAAAATAAATTTTAAAAATAATTCTCATATTTTATGGCTGTATTCTTTTGGTATGACTGCAAATGTGTGACCACAATGAGGTTAATGAGCTTTGATAATTTTATTTAATAAATTGAATATTATTTTTTTATTGAAATATCATGCTTTTTGACTGACTTTGGTGCTAGCTGAAACGCCAATATTTCTGAAATTTTGCTGTAAAACCCAATTCAATTTGATGAGGCACATAGGTTTTATATAATATAAATTCATTTTTTTATTTTAACATAAATAATCAGTTTGTTCAAAGAATTCATCAAAGTAGTAAAAACTGAAAAACTGAAAAACTTTAAACTGAATATGCTTGCCAAGAAATCCATGTGTTATTTTTCTTCATGTTGTTTTTCCACGAATATGAAATCTAAGAGCACGTCAGATATTTCCCTGTCTCTACAACCAAGGTTGTAAAGTCAATTAAAATATTACATACAGCATATGAGATAAGTTGAATGCCAGTTTTGTCCTTCTCTGGAGTGCATTGACTCCACTTGAGGTAGTAATTTGACTAAATACTTACAGAACTTAATAATATAATTATTAAATTTGATTTACATTAAATTAAAAAAAAAAAGAGTTTTACGAATTAAATACGAAAACAATTAATAAATTAAGCTAATCTTTCTATTGATTATGACTAACGTCAGTTGTCCATTGATGTATTTCCTGGAATGCGGATCAAAATTACAGAGAACTAGGAACATATATTTGGACTCAATTCATTGGCAAATGCTCTTCGAATGCATCATTGCAGATGCAAGATAAGTCTTTCAACAAATAAACACATGTAATTTAGTAATTTGTCTTCATCTTTGGATTTCTTGAAAAGCAACTAGAACTGCGAGCAGTGTTTCAGTATAATACATTACGATTAAAGTCAAATCAATAGAAAGTTTCTGAAATACCTAAAAACAGATTTTATTTATTCCAGGGAATCACGGAAATATGATAATTAGACGAGTACTTAATTATGTTCTGAGAATTCTTAAAATATGATCACTCTTGTGGTTGAGGGGTAAGGTCCTCGACTACGAATCCAGAGGTCGATGGTTCAAATCCCGGTGTGCTTAAGTACCCACATCTTGAAGTTGAAATATAGAAGTCGCCGAAAACCCTCCATTCAAACCCCAATTCGCCTCGGCACACCTATTAAGGAGAACTAAGAATTTATTCCAAAATACGTATATTTTTATATTTAGTATATCCTCTTTAAATGTCGAAATTGTATAAAAAAAATTAATAATAAAATTAAAATTGTCAACACTGCAAGTCGGGTATTTTGAATTTTGAGTGATTTAAGTATTGCATTGTATTCCTAACCTTAGATATCCCATACAAATTTGGGTCTAGTTCATAACTCATTATTGTCAAAATATGGAGATATAATATTTTGGCTTTGAACTGTCAATATAAACGCGGGTACAATATATTATTAGCAATCTTGAAAGTACGTGGTGATGAAATTCCACCACAATTTTTGATTATTTTGAATTTCTTGGAATGTAACCAAATTTCACGCTGATTGACGAAAATGTTTGGTGTCAAATCATTACAGTTTTGCTTTTACAAAACACACACATGCGTGGGCACAATGTGTTTTGCAACTCTCAAAATAAATCGAGGTAAATTTGTGCTTCGATTTCATATATCGATTGACTATTTCTGTAGTGAGGCACTTAAAAAATCACAGATTCCTAAACTTTTTAAATGTCCCATTATAATGCTGACAAAAAAGAAATTTTGAATTTTGAAAATGAACTTATGTGCTTTCACCCATAAACTGTCTTCATGTAGACACAGGCCATCGATATGGACTTTTTCGAAGGGAAACAAATAGCAATGTGATTAAACACAAGACGTTGAAATCAACATTTGTGTGTTTATATAATAAATGTTTGTAACAAAAAACTTATAAATAATAAAAAGTTGTCGGAAGTACTTTTGGAGTACAGAAGCGAATGCTATTTATTACGGAAGTCTCTATTCTTGTTACTATAGTGCTATTTTTTGAAATATTACTATTTCCATAAATTAAGCTTATTTTTTTTTATATGAATGCCGCACAAGAGTCCCAAACTGCTCCCAACCGTCTGGAGCCAGTGAGACTATGGAATTACCAATTGGGGAATGTTGTGAGGCTGAAGGTATTGGGGAGGGGAAGGAGAAGGGGGGGGGGATGGAAGGAAGGTGGGGGGAAATAGAAAATACCTGGCTATTCAGATCTGGTCACCAAACACGGCTAAAAGCCATTTCAAGCAACGTTTCAATTCTGAGTGGTGGTCTTTCACCAGGGCGATACTGAGAGTATCTTCCACTCTGGAACGTGCGCAAATATACTATATATTATTGAATGAAACAACACAAATTAATGAAATAAAAATTACTTGCGCACGCCGGGATTTGAACCCGCGACCTTCGGATTCGTAGTCGAGAGCCTTACCCCTCGACCATGGAGGCCGTCAAATTTATTATGGTCAATTGTTAAAAACTAATTCGTAAAAATCCACGTAAAAAGGAATTAATTCAGTCAAACAATCGTGGAAATTGCCAGTGGTAAATTTAAAATTTCTTAGCATTTTCGAAATCATTAGAATGCAATCAAAGCTCACAGTAAATAAGCTTAAAATTTTTAAACCAATTAACTTCAATGATACATAAATGCAAGAACAAAATATTTTAAGCACTCGTGGTGTTGTGATTCCATCCTTGGAATTCGAAATCAAATTCTACAACCACCCTGCAAAATCTGATTGAGGTCAATTCATTAAAAGATGCTATTGAATAGATACTTAATGTTTTTGTTATTTATTCAGAGCATTTGTAGAAGTTTAGTAAACTGCAGTATTCTGATCGCCTCTTTGAAATTCTTGGAATGCTACCAAATATCGGGATGGTTGAGCAAAATATGTTTGAAGTTAATTAATTAACCAGTGCTTAAGGAATATGTACGAGTCATTATTTTTTTTTATATACCGTCACTGCAAATATAATATAGCTTATGTGCCGTTTCGTACATTCGGAGATGATCGAGAAAAACTCCTATAAAAAATAATTGCTAAGACTAGATTTGGTAAAAAGAATAGATTTGTTTTGCTGGAAAGCTTGTCTGCAATTGTGTTTTAAAGCAGTTTTTCTAGATCATCTCAGAATGTACGAAACGGCACATAAGCTATATTATGAATGCAGCGACGATACATCAGTGGAAAAATTGCAATTATGTGGGCACTTTAATATTATTTAAGTTTTAGATCAAATTCAGATCGAATCCATAAATAGATATTAGAACCTAATTTTCAAAGTTAATAGTGTGTTAATATAAGAATTCAATTGTAAAATACATATTTTTTCTTTAAATAACATTTTTTTAAATGCCATTTATTTAAACACCAGTTTAAATGAGTAGTGTTTCCTACATGTTTCAGAATCACGCTTCCTTCCTACAAAACTTAATTTAAAATTTGAGGCCAAAATTTGAGGCAAAACCTTAACCCAAAGATCTTTTTTTCATCAAAAAGTATGGTAAATATCTAGTACGGATTAGAAGTAATTTATTTATTTTTGTTTTACATTATGAAATATAGGCCATTAAAGGAATTGATTTTTCGCGATTTTAGAGTCACCAATTATTTGGGGGCTAATGGTGATTTAATAAAATGTTTTACTCCATATCCTTTGAAAAATATAATATAATATAAAAGATATATATTTAAATATTAAAATAAGCATTATAGTGGACTTTAAATTAAATTAAAAACGGCGAATTTACGTTGGAACACCAATTTGCAGTACATCATTTAAAAAATCGATTCGAAAAAAACGTTTTTCTTTTAAATATTTTCATATTTTTATTTACGTAATCATATTTACAAAGTAAATAAGATTATTAAAAAATATACAATAACCCCCCAGAAGGAATTTTCTAAGTTGCCTCTAAAAAAAAGAAAATTGATTTTTTTTTCTTGGCATATACTTCATAATTTAAAACAAAAATAAATAAAATACTTTTCATCCGTACTAGATTTTCAATAAACCCTTAATGAATCATTCATTGGATGGGTATCTTGGCCTCAAATCCAAAATTATGTTATGCCTGAAACAGGCAGCGTAGCCGTTCCTCTTAACATGATTACGAAATCATGGTCAATAGGTGTTGGAGTGAGGGTGAAAGAGTGACTGCAAGGGGAGGTGAGTCAAACGTGGGGGAAAAGAGACAGATGGTGTGCAGATAGTGAACATATTCAAAATTGGACTTGTAAGAGAGATATTTATGATTATTAATTATGTCTTCACGATTTTTTAAATTTTCAGAAACATTAGTGCTTCTAAGTTATCTAATCGTTTTTCGTTATTGTTAATATGAAGAATATTCATGCCAGTATATATATCTTTACTATGGTTTTTTGAAATTATGTGGTTAGTAAATTCAGAATTGTACGAGACGTGTAAAGCCCGCACAAGAAAATGAGTGTAAATATTTAGGCACCGGCACACAGGGACGCACAAGTATTATTTGCGAGTCCTATTGAGAAAGGCCTTTGGTAGTTTCCCAATGGAGATGTTGTCGCTTGAGGTGACGTCCGCTGTTGCTGGGTGTGGAGACTGTTCTTGTCTGGTAGCGGCAAGTCGAGGTGTCCAAGTGAGGAGGGCGGGTCCCGGTAGTGTGGAGACAAATGATGGTGATCGAGTTTCAAGGTGATGCAGCGTCTCAGTGGAGGTGTTGCTCGTTCGACGACTGGAGTGGGAATGATGAAACGTACCGCGGGTGTACTAGTTTTATAGGCCGAATGCAAATATATGGGCAGTATCCAACTTGTAAGTGTTTTTGTTATGATTAACTTTGTTTACGTCGAAATATGGGCAGGTGTTTACGCAGGTCTTATTTGTCCGCATCCAAATTGTTGTTTTGTTTACGTTTTTATATGTTTGAATTGATTTATTCTATAGATACGTTCGATGAAAGAATAATAAAATACTTAATTAAATTGATAATAAGTGAATTTGTTTTATTTTTGTAATGGTCAACCACAGAATAACAGCTTTATACTATAGAAACAAATAATTTTGTTTAAACAACTATTTATTAAATAAATATCCTCATGTTTCGAATCCAATGAGTTTCTCTCCATGATAGAATGTATACATACAAATTTTACTTCTAGTGCACGAATTCTTGATAATGCAAAAGTCCGAAAAATTTCACAGTCTATGACATTTATTGTGTACATGTTTAATCAATAAATGGAACACATGGTTTTTCTTGCCATTTAAAATGCTTTGATTTTATTTAAAGTTTTCTGTCAATGCTTTTAAATGACAAAATGACGGTTCCACATATTTAATTACGTTTTTGTGACTGATAGACGAACCATAAATTACTATTGGGACCATCGCTTTGGGGCGTTTAGCATTCTGTAACATTTCTGTATCTTAGTTTCTCGGAGATTTATTACATCCATAAGAAAAGTAAGAGTATGCAATTTGGGAATTCCAGGCGTGACTTTCCCAAGGAAAAGATTTGGCAGTATAATGTGACATTGAATAAATCACGGCAACTTTACATTGCCTTCCGACTCCGTATTCATTTATTTGATTCCACTGGTACCTAATACTGCCACGACATAGATAAAATATATTCGACACTGAAACAGAAGTGTAATGTTATATTTTTGTTGTGTGTTTTTACACATTAAAAACTGCATGTTTTGAGAGGTGGAGAAAATAAACTGAAACCCGATAACCTAATCAAACCTAATTAAAAAATAATTATTTCAGGTTAGATTAGGATTCCAGGCTAGTTTTTTTTAAATGCCTTTGTATCACTCTTAAAAAAGTGTGTCTGTTGATACGTGCGTTGAGTTATGGTGGAATCATCGAGAATGCTACTTATGGCATAAAATACGCCGAATTAAAATTATTTTTACCTGGTTTGTGGTTGTATTCAGGTTGAAATCGCAAAACGTGTGTAAGAAACCTCAGAAAGCCTTTATCGAGAAGCGGATCGAGTGTAGCTAGTGAAAAAGTAACCTAATGGAGCCAGAGATTGCGCGTTTGATTTCCGTCATTATGTTCACCCTCTATGCCGAACGTTGACACATGAAGGAGTCACGACTTTCCGCAAACTGGAACAGCAACTGCAAACTTTAAGCTCCGTCTGGGGTGAAGAAAACTCGATGATTGTGCTCGAAGGAACTTTTTCAAAAGCCTTCAGAAAACGGGGAGCTTTGGCAGAATCTAAACTCGCATTTTAGAGGCCTGAAACATTAGTACATACTAGATTGATGGCAGTCAAATTGTGAGATTCAACGCATTTAATTAAAGACATGAAAAAAATCAGGTTACATAATATCGCAAGATTGTTAACTTGTGTTTTCATTACCATTTTTCTGACAGAATCACATTATTGATGTGATCAGAATCTACTTTTTCCTGTAATAGGGCATTCCAAAAATCTTATTTCATTAGCTTGCAGATTACACATTCTCCTGATATGCCTTTCTCGGTCCATCCACTCTCAATGTCCTAACATATGCATACATTTTTGGAACTTCGATATTACACTTACATGGGTCATTCATTTCAGTTCTCCTTTAATTAGGAATGTAGTATTTAATTACTTTAAGTCACAAACGCCCAAGAAATCTTGAATCCAACTAAATGTCTAACAAAATTATGGTCTATCGTTTGTGTCGTAGAATTAAAAGGTTTTTTTTATTAACAAGACGAAAACGATTAAACGAGCGGCATTGATGTAATAATCTAACAAAACTTAAAAAGAAAATTGAAGCAAATACTTTATTTGAGACGCCATAGAGGGTAGAGTCTATTAAATGAAATCTCAAATATTTCTCGTGATTCGTTTGGACAGCTCTTATCCCGCCATTTGTCTCCGGCGCCCTTTCTCATTCAGACGAATAATGAAAAAGGCAAAAAAAGTGATACAAAAAATCTTGTCTTTTGAAAACTGAAGGCAAGATGGGCGCCAGGTAAAACAAACAAAATAAACTTAACGACCGTCATAAAATTTCAACCCCCGTATTTCGAGGGGTGGGTAATCTCCTAGGGGATGAGAAGTCAAGGATAAAAGCACGGAATTTTTTTATGCGCCGGTCTTCATATTTGCGCGGAAAATATGTCTTGGGTGTCTCGGAAAATTGTGCACTAACCGTGCGAGTTTAGCGCTTTTCCAGATGCTTTTAAGCCCGGGAGACATTGCCGAAGAAAGGAACAGTGTTTTACTTATTTTAGAGTCGGTTTGTTGGACCACGGTCCTTTACATTTTATACAGGTGCATTGTACCGCGCCTCGCCCCACATTGGGAGAACTCGTGAAAAGTAAACTGTTTTCTTAATAATGTGTCCATTCACATGCAAATTACTCGAAGGCTGTCGTTAGGGGGGAAATGCACGAGTTCAGCGGGACTGTGTATTCTAATGTTATGTGGCAAGCGTTGATTATACTTTGTAAATACACAAATTGTTGTGTTTAGTTCAAGATAATATTATTAACGAAATGTATTTTTTTAAAAAGAACAGTAGTTTTTAACAAATTCAAAAGTGAAGTAAAAATTACTTTGTACAACACGACTGTAATATTTGAAATCTACCACTTTTGCCAATACACAAGCTTTCTCAAAGCTTAGATGTAAGCGTATTTGACACATTGCGAATACAATATTCACAATACGTAAAATTATTGCGAAATTTGTAGGCTGCAGTAGTTGTGATATAAAAATACGTATTTTATATTATTATTACTATTTTTTAACTTATTGAAGTTTATAAACCTCATTGTAATATTAAATCATTCAAGAATATAACATTCACATATCCTAATTAAAATACGAAACCGAAAGAAAACACAGAAAATAATAAAGGTATCAGTCGCATCTGGGTCTCGAACTCTGAACCTGGGTTTAAAATGGAGGATAATATTGACAAGTCTTGAATTCGAGGTGTGATATCGATGAAGATGGCGGAAATTGAACTGGTCTCATTAGCTTATTCGGGTTGTCCCGGAAAGACAGAGATCCTGGGTTTGAGTTCTAGATGCGATTGATACCTTTTTATTTTCTGTGGTTTTTTTCGGTTTCGTGTTTCATTTAGGACATGTTAATATTATCTTTTTCAATGATTACATTTTATATTATGCTTTATATTCCCGTCTCAGAATAGATATCGTCTAGTGAGGCGAGTGACGTACATGTGCATGTATTTAAAAGACAATAAGTGACAATAAGTGGTAAAAATTCGAAATGCAATGTGAGTGCATCACGAGATTTTTTAAAAAAATGTTATGGTTTTGTTGGAAGTTCCGATAAAAAAATAATTAATTGGAGAGCACTGGTGCCTTTAAATGTATACTTTTTTTTTGGTTTTATATATAATATTGGTTTTGTAGAGTATTTTGATGTTGAAGCCACTTCTTCTAGCTATCAATTTTATTTTTGTAATAAAGTTTTAAAACTAGAGACATATTTTTATAAGACGTGACACTTTTCATTACGTGCGTATTCAATTGCTAACCAAAAAAACTGTGAAAACAAATCGTTCGAGAACAGGGAATAATGTTAAGTAATCAAAGAACACAACTGTTTTTTGCAGTTTTTTTTTACTGTGTTTTAAAAATATGTGAACATCAAAATGTCCTAAAATCACATCAATGCGAAATTGAAGCTAAAACTCAACACTTCATCATTGAAAGTCGATAAAATTTAAGCTTCAAGGAAGATCATTATTCGACGAAGTAACACATTAAATATACGTTAATTTTAACGTGAAATACTTCACGTGAATCGTTTAAACACTCACTTCATTATCGGGAGTTATTCTGAAAGCGATTAAATAACTTACGTTTCCGCTTCCGCTTGTGCCATTTTCATTATTTGCCCTTTTTCATTTATCGGAAACGCGAGAAGCAAACGGGAAAGCGGTTTCTCGATATCGTGTGCAAATATACTCATGGAGACGGAGATGAGACGGATTACTAAATAATCTAAAAAAGATAAAACCAATAATGATAAGAGGCTTTATTTTTATACTGCTATAAATGACGAATAATAAATTATATGAGATGTTACTGCATTTACTTCATCAATAAAGGCAAATTCACTCGGGGGCATCAATTTAATTGAAATAATAATAAAATATTTTGTCTAAACCATTGCCTCCATGAAGAATCCGAATTGCCTCCTACCTTACGAATCCGAAGGTCGCGTGTTCAAATCCCGGCGTGCGCAAGTAATTTTAATTTAATTAATTTGTGTTGTTTCACAATTAATTCATTTAAAAATAATATATAGTATATTTGCGCACGTTCCCGAGTGGAAGATACTCTCGGTATCGCCCTGGTGAAAGACCACCATTCAGAATTAAAACGTTGCTTGAAATGGCTTTTTAGCCGTGTTTGGTGACCAGATCTGAATAGCCAGGTATTTCCCCTTTTCCCCACCTTTCTCCCCTTCTCCTTCCCCTCCCAATACCTTCAGCCTCACAACATTCCCCAATTGGGAATGCCATAGTCTCACTGGCTCCAGACGGTTGGGAGCAGTTTGGGACTCTTGTGCGGTATTCATATAAAAAAAATAAATTAATAAATAAGTATCTACATGTTCCGTCGTCGGGATGCTTTATATTCACAAATATACCTTGTATATAAGAATAATACTAATAATTTTATAAAATATAATACTAACCAATCGAAAATGAAACACTAAACCGAAAAGTAACCAGAGAAAATAAAAATCAGTCGCACTTGGGAAACGAATCCAGAACTTCTGTCTTACCAGGACAACATCATAGATTCGACTGATACCTTTTTTATTTTCTGTTGTTTTTTTCGGTTTCATGTTTCATCTAGGATATGTTAATATTATTTTCTTCAATGATTAAATATTACAATGATTTTTATAAACTTACAAGTAATAATAATAATATTTACAAGTTATTTTTATTTTTGTCTATGTTTATAATTTTGTCCATGCTTATATGCAATTAGTTTTCAAATACACACTATATTCCGACAATGGAACCATTGGTTTCAAAACACATAAATATTTATTTATTAAACAAATTAATTTATAATTTTTTTTTTTTTTTTACTTTGTATTTACCACTTTATTAATATAAGGAGATGAAGAAATCATCGCTTTTGAAACTTAATTAATAATGAAGCCACAAAGTGAATACCAATCTTTTGAAGAAATTATATAAACAAATTTATTATTAAATTCAATTTTTTAATTTTTAATTATTTTATTAAAGTTTAAAAACCTCATTGTAATATTTAATCATCGAAGAAGATAATATTAACAAAACCTAAATGAAACATGAAACCGGAAAAAAAACAACACAAACTAAAAAGATATCAGTCACATCTGGGACTCGAACCCAGGACCTCTATCTTTCCGGGACAGCCGCTTTACCAACTTAGCTAATGAGACCAGTCCAATTTATGTCATCTTCATCGATATCATATTTCAAATTCAAAACTTACTGTCAATATCATCCTCTATGGGATTCAAAAATAGAATATAATTTTCTTCAATGATTAAGTATTAATAAATTAGTTAATGTTTTTACCAGTGTGAAAGATTTTAAAAGATAATATACGGTTTTTAAAAGTACTCTAAACTGTAATATTTGATTCATTGAGATAGTTAATCAACTCCATGATCATCGTTTTAATAGCAGTTACTAGAAAACTGAAAGAAGCTGCGGCTGTTGCCGCGGCGCGCGGTGTTTTATACTTACTAGTTACATGCTAAAATGTCGGTTTTGAATTTTGGAATAATGACGTCATGGGGGTATTACCAGATACACAGTTTTATATTCGGTTTTAGCAATATCTGCGTCTAATGACGCTAACCGACGAAGATGGCGGTGCTAACAGTATGTGTTCATAATAACTGCGCAGGCGCAGTGGCCATCGACACGTCAAGTTATTTTAGTCGACAATCTTGGATGGTGCTGGTTCGCGCATGCGCGGATACGTTACGTTTTCATATGTCGTAATATGAATGGGTTCGTAATGTAGGCAACTAATGTTGTGTCTGTGCTGCACTGTTTTGCACTGCGCGGTGCTGGTAAATTTGAATGGATCTTAAGTTTGTTTTTGAAATCATAGTGTTTATTTTCGGTTCTGAAGAAAATGAAGGCTACTTTGGAAGGTATGTATTATAGTTTTTCAACGCTTCAATTAAAATGACGATAGACGTTTAAAATGATTTTTAAGCGATTACTATTGGTATTTGAAAAAAGACGTCTAATTTTTAATTCAAATCCGTCTTTTTTTTTCTTTTACTGCCAGACCTTGGGCACTCTTATTTTGTCATTTTACAGGCACAACGCACGAGATTTTCAGAAAGGAATTTATGTTTGTAACATTGATGAGATAAGTTCGATACGTAAAATGGCAGGCCCGGAAAAAAATTGTTGCTTACATTATCTATGAACATATTCACCCACGGTGTAATGCGAATTCTTCCTCCCATGCCGTGCCTGCGATTGTACGGTGCCGGTAGATGTAAATAGACCTTTAATCAAAGGTTCGTGATATTATGCAGGTTGAAAACAGGTTCCTGAGATCGCATTTTTAAATGTTTAGTAGATTTGGACTTGAAAAGGATTGTGCGAGTGAAGAAAAAACGGTTGAAAAGGAAGCAAAATTGAGATTCCTTCAATTTTTATATATATTTTATCTGATAATGTGAACATGACCAAAAATACACCTATGAATAATTTTGTTAAAAATTTGTACAAATGTAATTTTATATACGAGTACTACAAAAAAATGTACAATCACTTATATTGTTTAACACAAATAATCATCATATTAAGGTTAAATACACCCCACAAACAGATGGGCTACAATAACATTGCCGGTGTGTTAGAGTTTTTAGCGTATAGTTTGCATGAAACGAAACACTGTGCGGCGTTGGGAAGCGAATGTAAAGTTCCAGGTTTGGGATATGGTTAGCAGGCCACAGACGCGCTAGATCAGCGATACCACTGCTCAGAAATAAGTTTAACTTTGGTTGACGTTACGAATCGCTATTATAATCGTATATTTTAAATACGTTATTTGCACATTCATTAATCATACTTTCATTATTATTAAATAAGTAACATTTTACTCATATTCAACTACTTACCTACCTACTTTCATCACTTGTTAATTTTTTTTTTTTTTTGTAATTTGTCCATTCTTTTTTTTTTTATTATGGTGCCAGCTGTTTCGGCGTTCAAAACTGTTTTCAACTGCAGTTAGGCCATATTGAGATAACTTATTATTATGATTTTATTTACCCCTAACCATTTTTTTTCTTATTTTAGTTCTTTTCCTGATTAATCAACCAATTTTTTAAAATAGTCAGGACATTTTTATCGTCACATAATATGCGGGCATCGAAACAGCGACCTCTTAATACAACACGAAAAAAATATAAATATACTCAAATATTTTCATTTATTTTAGATCGATGGTCTTTCTGGGTTAAAATTGTATATTTTATTGAATACCATTTTAAATCACAAATACCAGAAGGGGCTAATAAAACAATTGTAAAAATTAATATGTCCTTAATTACATACTGAAGCGCAGAAATCAATTCAAAATATCGTCATCTGAAGAGCATAAATTTTATATAATTTCGAGTCGCCCGGTCGTGAATAATTTGTTTCAATAATAATTGTGTTTCCACAAGTGAGAAGAAATTTTTAAACGCTTTTAATTATGACAGCATTAATCAATTCGAAAGCTTTACAGAATTCTATTTGAATGGATTGATTAACAGCGTTTTCACTTTTTTAAACAAATCAACCAAAACCGTTGGGGTGTTTCATAGAAAATGTAATATTTTAATATCACTGTCATCAAATAGCTAATTCACGCCAATTTGTTTTTGTTTTTCTGTTTTTTACATTTGCAAGGTCCGCGCGATGACCCATATCTACAGGCAGATAAGTCAAACCACCGATTTTGAGTTAGTTAGATTTTAGTTATTTCGTTATGAATTGTTATCTGCTCTTGCTTTAACCCCAGTATATCGAACGTGGATATGATGAATAAACTCAAGCCTTTCAAAAACGTAAACAAGAACAACAATACGTCAGTTGAACGACCTCTGAAACAAAGAAATTGTCAAAACAACACGTGCAAATAACCAAGTCAAGATTCCACAACCAAATTCAATACTAAGGGAGCCAAAGGCCTATATTTCACCATAAACAAGTCAAAATTACACCACAAAATTGCATTTCATAACACCTGTAAATAACGTTGCCGGCGCCCCATAAAAATCGCACATAGGCACGTGCCGCTATTCCCGCTCACGACTCCGACCAAGCAACATTTCACTGTAACGCTGCTCCACCATAAAAATCGGCAACCAACATTTATCTTCAATCTACCCGGACCTACTCTCCCCACTAAGTGAGAGATTTCCACTCTACCCGAACTGCTCTTTTCATCAAATGAGAGATCTTCACTCCACCCAGCCTGCCTACGAGCTTGCAGCGACCGGTCCGACCTTATAGCCGTCCCGAATACGCCGAAACCTGAGCCCGACAGCCACCCAGTCTACCTATGAGCTTGCAGCCACCGGTCCGACCCTAAAGCCGTCCCCGGATATGTTGCACCCTGAGCACGATAGCCACTCAGTCTACCTACGAGCTTTCAGCGACCGGTCCGACTCTAAAGCCGTCCCGGATACTCCGAAACCTGAGCCCGACAGCCACCCAGCCTACTTACGAGCTTGCAGCGATCGGTCCGACCCTAAAGCCGTCCCCGGATACGCAGCAAACCTCGCTCATATGACAGCTGACACCACCTCAAGCGATCGACCGTTCTGGCCGGTGCTACACATCAAGTACGCTCCCACTTGGAAAATACCAAATACCTTTCTCAGTAGGACTAGCGAATCACAATAGTGATGCGTTCCTGTGTACCGGTGCCTCTAAATTTACAGTCCCTTGTTCGGGTCTACACGTCTCGTACACCCAGAATGGAAGAAAGGAGTAAATTTTTTTCTGTCCAATGAAAGATATGCTTTCCTTGAGTTCTTCTTCAGCTTGCCTTTGTCTTCATAGTAGCAGGTTGCGCCTTTTTCTCGCAGTAACGTTTAGTGTTTTTTTCCCGAGTAATTTTTCTTTTCATCGTGTATTGGAACTATTGAGTGATATTTAGTGATTGGTTCTTATACAAAAAATGAGTGAATTATAAATATTTTTGATCATTTCACGCAATGTGTAATTTTTATCCTACCTGACAAAGATTAATCAAAGAAAAACGACTAATTTAAAATGGGAGTATAATATATGTTAGTTCTTGCTTCCATTATAGGGCTAATATGGAAACAACTAAAATATTGCTTAGTTTAGAAATAAAAACATGTAACTCAATGTTGAAGATTAACCCAGTTATCTGTTCTATTTATTGGAATCTTTAAAATTTGTTGGAATCTATAATGTTTGAGATTTCTCATTATAGAAATAGGCAATCGCGCGTTTAACCCGATTTTAGTTCCGTTTCAGCTTTTTGTCAAATTGCGATTAGCTGAGAAGCATTATAACAATATACGACAGTTGTGTTTTTCTGCTGATCAAAAATTGTTCCGAAATTGAAATTTCACCTATAATCGGCGTTTAGTGGGGACCTTTCAAATACTAAAAAAACAAAATGGCGCAGATTGGCCATTTGATGACAAAGCTACATTTAAATTTTTGTGGAACTTTTCAACCGACCAACGTTCTTTCAAATGTTTGATTGTGAAGCTACTTTGAGGAATATGCTATGCAAGTCAGGGAGAGTTTCCTCAAGCGACAACGCGTGACTATACGTGATGTGTAGCTTAAACTAATAAGATCAAAGTATCATGTCAGCTTTTATGTTAAGTAACGAGCGATGTCATAAAATAGTTTTAAAGATAAAAGAGCTCGACACAAATGTATTCTTCTCATTTTTTTAAATCTCCATATTTTTAGAACGGTACGATTTTTGAACACTTTTAGTAAGTTTTCAAGGGGTGTACGACATAATTGTAGAACAATTTTTAAAACTAGTTTTATTTTTATCCTGTGTTTGTGGGTTTGATTTCCTTTGAAAGTTATTTCAATTTAATATTCTAACCTGGTAATTTACCAGTTCTTCTTTATTATCTGAAAATTATAAATAATCGAATTCTCCGGGTATAAAAGTTTATGATGAATTTGCTAATATTTGCTATTTAGTTACGTAATCATTCAGATTTGGCTGATTAACATGAAACAACATTAACAAAGGATTATTTAAAATCTACAATAATGAACTAATACACTGTCTCAATAAAGACTTGATATATGTTATCATCAAAGTAACAATTAAATAAGTTTCTAGAGAGCGGCTAAACCGGGAAAATCTACATACTAACTCGTAAGACTCTTGTCTCGATCCCAATGGCCACCATTGGATACGTTGGTGTCCGTTCGTAGGAGGATCTTTTCTGTGACGCTGTCAAACAGACACTGGCGGTCTTGTCGGGAAGCTACCGGACCATTGTTCTGGTCCGTGGGGATGATGTCGTATCATTTGAGGTGTCGAATATTAAAGAGATAGCCAGGGTAGGTACTTGTACCGATGGAATATGTTATTCAAGTGTCGGTTGCAATGTTAGCTGTTTAGGTTGATAGTGGACATCACAACACAATATTTTTTTAAAAACTTAATAGAAAAAGGCGCAGCCTGCTACTATGAAGACAAACGCATTGCTGAGGAAGAACTCGAGGAAAGCATATCTTGAAGAAAGCTGACGCGATCGGTCGACACTTAAGTGAAAAAAATAGTTTTAACTCGGACAGAATAAATTTTACTTCTCGCTTACATTCTAGGTTTAATAGACGTAACAGAAGTGTATCGGATTTTCAAGTACGGTTAATTGAATTACGTAGACAAGAGAATATAAAAAATTGAAAAACCACTATTGAATTCAATTAAATAAATCGGAAGATCGGTTCGTTTCTTCATAATTTTTTTTTGTACCCTAACCTCACACAGGAGGCCCTGAGGGAAATAATTTCCTTCAAGGCCTATATCATCTTTGGGGATGCTGTGTGGAGGGTCTTTTAGAGGATAGGAAGGAGGAAACACAGAGGCCGGCAAACCATTTTACAGCCGACCTGTTGAACACAAGAACGAGTCGTAGAAGCGATCCGTTCTCATGTGGCAAATGTCAACTGCGTGCAAATTTTGGGCGCGCATTTAGCGTGTTTCCCGACTATGGAGCGGTGCCGAAGAGATCATTGACGCTAGTTCCTCAGAGCATCTTCCATTAAAATACCGGTAGAATAAGGACAGCATTCTCACCTGATGTCTGTGCTCCAAAGATTGCAATCCCTTTGTTAAGATAGGGGAATCTATCAAATGGACCGCCCGTTTCTGCACAGAGTCAAGGGTTTTTTTTCAGATATTTTGGGGCTCCCGACTTAAGGTGGCTGCCAAATTCTACAATGGGGCCAACTTGCGATTTGTACAAGATCAGCAGTTACTATTAAAATGGCAACAACTGTCTAACACTAAACAATTACGTCATGAGAATTGCAATTATTTCTGGAATTAGTTCAACGCAGCTGTTTGCTACTCATAACTTCATTTCCATCATGAGGTATGAAGCTCAGAAATATTTATGTGTGAAAATGTCAGGTGTTATAAATAGCATTAGTATATGCATTTATCGATATGTAATTAACGTTGAACAGAAAGTCAATAGAAGTACGAACTATACCGATAAAAGTAAAAATTATGTTGCCAAAACGCACAAAACCTTTCGCCTCCTGGAAAATTCAATTAAATAGATGAATTTTCACAAAAGACTTTGGAAATTTAAACATTTTAATCAATTTCACCAGGAGATAAAATTGACCTTCCTATGGCACACAGGAACGTCCCCAACATCCTATCTGTCTATCTATTTGTTCGACGCCTTTCACTAAAGCTGTACACGCAAACCATTTTAAAGAGTGAACGTTTGAATGTATTTGTGGACACGGATAGTGGTTCAAATTGATTAAAAATTTTTTGGAACACCCACCCCAGTCCTATTTTACTTCACGGTAGTTCTACAATACAGTACACTACTAGACAAGTAAGAATCGTTTTAAAATGATTCTGTTGTACACATATCAATTTAAATTCCTTACATCGTTGTTTAAATTAGCTACTTTTAATGTGCATTAACTAATAATTTTACTACCTTTTGGTTAAATTTACTGTTTTAACTGAATTTTGTAATACATTTGCACAAACGTAAAAGGAAATATCGCTCCTATGGGAAGAAAGCAACATCCATTTAAATGAAAGATCACTACATTCCCATCATATACCAAATACCCAACAACCTGAGACCCAAATGAGAAACGCTAGTTAATAATTCACTTCCGCCTACATTCAAACACGTTTGACATTCTGAATTCGCCTAGTAATTTCTATGGAAGGGCTGATAAACACGGCCTTTGACCGAGTCGATTTGTAATGTATCCATTTGTTAACAAACATTAACCGGAATAATAAGGGTTGAGGGTGCTTTAAACGGTAAAGGTGCTTATTCTAACCGTTATGATAAAATGAACCCGCTGCGATATCTTTATAGTATATCTAGGGGTAGTTTGCCCAGTGAACATTAATATTATATTGGCACAAGGGTTGATTTAGATTATCAAGAGTATTCGACAACTGAAGCGCTTGCTTCCTTTCAAAAACACATTGAATAGGACACCTGTGCCTCGATATGTATATTCGTGCCAGCAATATATTATGCAGCTGACTTCTTTCCATAACATTGTACTTACTGTGCATATTACCTTGCCGACTATACGACTTATAGTTACATAATTTTATTTCGTAGATACATAAAGTGTTTCAATTTCCGCATAAAAAATATATCAGGGTTAAAACGTCCACGTTAGAAAATTTTATTTTTTCCATTTTTACGAAAAAAAAACCTTCTTTGGTGACGAATAACCTGAAAATATTGGAAGACCTTCAACTTTTATAATTTTAAGTGGAAAACGTTGCTTGTGCAATGATTGAGGATTTACAGGGAATCCGACACACTTGTCCACTCGTCCAATAGCCGGTTCATTATAATGCATCATCTCTTCCCGTCGTAATTTCTTTTGCCAGTCTCCCAGTCAAGGATTTCTGTTCATTTCATGTCGCAATGCGAACATATTTCTTTTCTGACAAACTCTGTTATTTTTATTGTCTTTAATTCGTAGGACTAGAAATATACTTGTTTATTATCAATTTAGTTCATTTTCATGTTATTATTGAGTACTGCAAGTATTTAACCTTTGTACTCGTATTATTGTGATAGCTGTTTCGGCGTTCAAAGCCATTTTTAAACTGTTTTAATACAAACATTACTGAACTTAATAATAACATTGTTAAACTTAAAAATAAAGGCACATAATTTGATATACTGAAGATTAAAAAAAATCTGTAACGTTTGGTTACACCTTAAAAAATAGAACTACATCTCTTGTAAAGGTACATGGTGAATAATTCACCAAAGAGTATATTTCTCACTCTAACGTTTAAGCGCTTGAGTCGTCTATAAACATTAAGTCTTTGGAGAAAGGATCTTTATTTAAAATGTAAGCATTAGGAAGCTCACTCTAATCGACATTTTAGTCTCTTACCGCAAAGTAGAGTTTAATATAGAGAGCTTTGGAAGTAAAAAAGATACCGAATTCGATTTCAATGTATTCACACTCCCCTTAGAAAGAAATTCTAAAAAGTTTCTCGGGGAAACTATCCGTTTTGACTGCTTGTAAAAGTATGTTGGAGCTTACCTGTAAAGTGGACGTGCTTTTATTATATAAGCTACTCATTTTTATATGATACCGTAAACGAGACAACTTTCCAGAGTTAGTTGGACCATGGCATCCCCGATTAGTGATAATAATAAATAAATGATGTGTTACCTATTTTTTATAACAATTAAAAAAATAATGATGTCACACTGAGATTTAATTTACACATTATTAAGTTAAATTATTTTAATTTGATGAATTGCTGAAAAATTAATTGTAATGAGAGTTGTATTATAAGTGCATTAGAGTGGTTTCTGTGTCAGTTATTATTTGGTGTTGATATATTTTCCATTCCAGAATTTAATAAATAGTAACGTATATTGTGTGTATTAATGTTTTTTAATTTTTGAAGGAAAGCATGATTTTGTTGAAGAGTTTAGTACCTTTTTTGTCCAAAGATTTAGGATAATACAGAACAAAATAGGATACAGAAAAGCGAAAAGTAAGGATAAAAGTATCTGACTATTTCACTTCCAAAGCGTAGTTACTGCCAATTCAAGCAAAATTTCGATTTTTGTTCGTGGTCTATGATCATACTTAGGGATTTTTGTTTACTTGTCCGAATTTGAACCCACTATTCAATGCGCGTAGATTGAAGGATCTTACTCTACTGCAATGAAGATTGTCAATGACAGGAGATCACTTTATATCCCATATAGAATGTTATAATATATTACAGGATTCTACCAGCAAAAGCCAAAGATTCGTGAAACTTGTGATTTATTGAATGAATTAATGCAAAATCTTTTTTTTATTTTTTTATTTTAATTTATTTAATGTCTTGCTACATAGCAATCTAATGAGTTATGAAGCTCGCTACGGGACAAGAGAAAAACTTAAATTACCAAGTGATGCAAAAAAAGATGCAAAACTGACGTAGAAATAAATTTTTGTTTAAATGTATACAATTCCAAATTAAAGGTTTAACATTACCAAATCCCATTTTACTTAAAAGTTTTTTTACAACGCGTAACACCTGTTTCGCCTTCCCAAGGCATTCTCAAACTCTCACACCTAGCAGAACCTTTTTAATCAATATGTCGTATTTTAATTATGTAGTATCAGTTATCATCTAAATGTATAAAAATCAATGTAAGTTTGTTTGTTAGTCCTAGATTTTCTCGAAAATTACTTGACTAGTTTCGCTGAAAATAGTACAGTTTGTTTTTATTAGTGCCGGGTAGGTTTAGAAAGTAGTTTGAATAAAATAAAATATGTAAAACTGTTCTTATAACGTTTTAAAATTAGTATGAAAAACATTGAACCTGCCATGTTTTATTTAACACTCTGGTTAGCCACAGATTGCATATTCAAAAGAAGATTTTTTTTTGGGTAGAATATTTTCAAAATGGAAAACACGAGTTGTTACCTACTTAAAAACTTAATTATTTAGATACGTTTTGAAAAAAAATAAACGTTTGGAATGAAATAAAATATTCAAATGAATGTTTCTTTATTTGAATATAGTTACTTTCGCTGTCAAATCAATTATGACACCCTAATGACAAGCAAGAATTCACAACTTCATAACTTTATTCAAACAAACCAAAAAATTCCGTGCAAGGTCGGATACACATCAGCTAGTCAAAAATAAAAATAAAATTTCAGTGGCATTCAAATTATTTATGTAAAAAAAAGTCCACCCACAGAAAACTATTAATTATCGGTTATGGTTTAAAATTTCGAAAAAGAGTTAGTTACAGTTGCGAAATTTCGTTTATCTGAAAAAAAAACGATTTCGATGTAACGGTCGTCGTAGTGAGGTTACATTACGTCTACGCCATATTATTCGGTTAAATTTTGCCTCGTGAGAACAAGTCGTTATATTGGTTCAGCGATCTTTTAACGATCTGCCTGCTTTTGTGTGTTCTTCCCTCTACAACTTTTGTCTCTTTAGCTTCGGAGTTCACCCTTCTTCTATTTCTCTTTCGAACACTCCGCGTTACAATGCCCCCGGAAGGCAAACAGCGGTCACAGGCAAAAATAAATACATCAAGCAGATCTTGAATATTCGTATTTCATCTAAATTCTTTTTAGTTAATACCCGAATTTGCCCGAGTGTTAATATATTTTCATAGAAATGATGTTTTTTTTTTAAATACCGCATTCAAAAAATATTACGTTTAAATGGAAATTTCAATTTCTATAGCTCATGAAGGAAACACCCTTTTGAAATTCGATGTTGAACTTCAGAATAAAAAGTATTATATAGCCTTATCATAAAAATATCGTAATTTGCTAGGTAATTTATGTAGATGTCTTCTTGAAAAAAATATCTTCCTTGTTATATACTTACGTTATTACTGTGTACCTTATTTTCTTAAGTTAGGTGTAAATATTTTTATTTTATCATTCCAATACTATATTACTTGCAAATACAGGATCATATTTTTTGCTTTGTTATTTACACATGTTCTTATCTTATATATTTCTATCCTTTATTGTTTTACACTCTCATAAGGGCTCTTCATTGCCTACACATTTCTCATATTAAAGTTTATGTCATATTCTTCAAGTTATACAATGTAAAAGCCGAAAGGCGTTAATAATTCAAATTAATAAATATGTATTAATTGATAAACTAAAGTTCTTAAAAACTTAAGACAAGATTTTTGTGCATAGCGCAAAGGGTAACAATTATTATTTTTATAAACAATAATTATTAATCTAAAACACTCATCCAAATTGAAAAAAACTTTCCGAGCAAAGATAAATGTCGCCGGCAGGACTCGAACCCGCACCCTTCTAATATCCGGTCAGATGTAATTAATTTAATAATAATAACATAATTTGTCTCGACGCCATCTATTTGAGGGATTTAGCCGTTACAAGCCTCTCTCATATTAATAAAGTTGGTTGTTTACAGGTGAAAATATAATAAAAACAGTAATTATTGAATGGAACACTAGTATATATTGATTAACTTGGCGGGTTTGCGATAAGCTGACGTAGCTCAACGGTAGAGCATCTGACCGGATATTAGAAGGGTGCGGGTTCGAGTCCTGCCGGCGACATTTATCTTTGCTCGGAAAGTTTTTTTCAATTTGGATGAGTGTTTTAGATTAATAATTATTGTTTATAAAAATAATAATAAATATGTTTTATGATAGGGACAATAAATATCGACTATTTTACTTACACGTTCTTCACGAGTTTAAACGTTAAACATAATCCTAGAACTCATAATTCGTGAGTTTTTAATGTGAAATACAGATTATTTGCATTGTTGTAGATGAGTTATGAAATGCATCGATTTCCCACTCAAGCGTCGCACCATGGGTTCAATTACTCCACTAGCAAGGCCTCCATCATTACACAAGCAGTATTTTCGACTTGTGATGATGGTAGTCGGAGTATTACTTTTTATTGTATTTTATTTTTGAAAATATTGATTAAGAAAATGCAATATCATCGAGCGCAACTCACGTTCTACTCATTAAAAATGATAATAAAAAGCTTAGGGTTAGTACGATTATGGAAATTTCATTTAGAATGAGTTAATTCGTAATCATATAAGTACTTTCGGGTGAAACTCCCCTTTAAAGAAAAGCTTCTATTTTACTCATTCCTTCTCGAGCTTTTAAAGCTTCGTGTGTTGTATCTGTTGCTATTTTTCAGTTCGGCGCCAGGGCGCGGGCGTCGCGGGAATCCCCCTCCTGATTGATGCCCCAGTCAGGCGATCGAATTCAATTTGATGTGTCGGCAGTAAAGAATAAGAGATCACGGGAGGCTACCAGTTTATCTTGGGTACTGGGTGAACTGAAACAGTGTGAAATTGAAATTTAATATTTGCAGCGTGGTACAAATAATCGTCTAACTAACTGTATTTTGTATAATTCGGATTGATGGACAACCATTGTGCAAAATTAGCCATTAAGTGTTCTGTAAGTAGCTACTCGGGAGAATCCATTAGGATAAATTACTACAGCAAAAACTTCTTTACTAAAAAATCTTTTAAAAATTCAGTAGAAATAAAGGTCGAGAGAAACAATATAGAATTAGTATAGAATTAAGGTAGACCTGTAAAAGTGAATCTACGAGAAGCTTTTACCCTTTACCTATCACTTGATGATTTTGAACCTTTACGCAGATAATATATTTGTGTGTTATTTTAAACAGCAAAAACTGAAGATTAGTGAGATTTGTGAGCTGTGAGTAATGAAATTTGCAAATCTTTACAGATTGTAACGTTTAGTTCGCAATATCATTTCCATCATAATATGGCGGTACCTAACCATAAGATATTTCTGCATATCGCACTATGTGGGCCTGCGGCACTGATTCCCACTTACAGAGCCGGGCTCCTTACATTCGTTTCCCAGGGCCGTCCAGTTCAATACCTCCGTGTCCCAGTACTGTGGCTTCTGATATTTAATTATTTAAGTTAAAGAGAGTGCATTTTTTTAAATTAATTTTGTTTCTATATAATTTTGACAATTTAAGAAGAAGCAAGGTATAAAAAAAGGTTTATAAATCAAGCGTTAAGTCGTTTCAGTACTCTCCCTTCACCTGGTAATGCAGTCAGATACACATGTACCCCGTCTTTACGATGAGATTTGAGCATTAAAAGATTTGTCAAAGATTGTGACGAATATTTTTTGCTGTCTGATATCGTTAAATAAGAATTACTGTGTTGAAAACAAAAATACTTTTAATATATACCAGTACTATATGCTCTTCGTCAGTAAGTAATTAACTTTTCATTTCATTCGAAACGCACTGCGGTAAATGACGGTAGAGTTCGTCTATTCAAATGAATTGTCACCACATTTAATATCATTAGAGGAAGACATATACAACAGGTCAGAGATTGAAAAGACTACAGTTCCTGAGCATCCTTTATTTTGCACAAAGCCTTTATATACTATACGAAAGCAGATGAATTCTGTAAAGAGGATTTCTTACGCAGTGGCGGGTTGTGACATGTTTTCAGAATCTTCCCGAGATTCTCAAGAGATTTGTTAAAATTTTATAGAACAGAAAAGATATTTCAAAATGTTAAAATACTAACAATAAAAATATTGCCATTGAAAAAAGTTCATAGAACGCCTCTGCTTTAAATAGTGACAACATCTCTTTATAGTGTTGTTTTTATGTTTGACATGAAAGTAAGATGTGATTGGACGAAAAAGTTATAAAAATATCATAACTACAATGCTAAAAATCCATTTGTTTTGTCTGAAGCAAAGAAAATTTATCAAACACTGAGATCAATAATTCGTTTCAATGAAACTTTAATCAGCTACCGAAATCATATCCGACTTTTTTTTCTATATTCATTATAATGTTACAAATTACTTTTTTTTCTATATTCATTATAATGTTACAAATTACTTTTTTTTCGACCATCAGATTAAGCACATCCTTGTGTTGTGGCGGTCATTAATTTAGCTGTTGAAAAGTACGACAATGTCTTCCTATTTTCGTTTATTTTTCCATTAAGGAAAAAACTTGCATCCCGGAAAAGAGAGTGTTGAATGTGTACATATATTTATGTACAAAATTTAACGTTACTTTGGGAATATCGATGCTTAGTAATACAATTATTAGCAGGAGACGGAAATGTAAGGTGGGCAGGGATCGAATTAGATGCGGCGACCTCAGACCTTTACAAGACGCTGCACGGGTGCAATAATACGGTTAAATAATAATAGTTCGCGGAATTTCCAATTAACGTATTTAGTACTGCAGTAACAGGAATAGGAAATGAAATAAGGCTTAGTTATCTTGGAAGAACGGCAAACATTTCGTTTCATCTTATGAGATCTGTGCACAAAAGACAAGCGTTTGAATTGCAGGAGAAAATCAAATGACATATTCTTTTCAATAAATTATTACAAAAACGTGTAATATACTCTTGTTACGAGAGTGAACTATTCGTTCGGTACTGCCCTGGTGTAAAAACACTGTCAAAAGATATTAGATTTGACTTTTGCAATGTTTACTTAAACTGTAACTTTTCCTAAACCTTTCAGAATGTACTGAATTCAATCCCATTAAACCCATTAAATTCTGTCTGACAATATGCTCAAAAGAAAGATGTCATAATTTCACTGTTACTGAATAGTATAACTCTTGTGAGTTTTCACACAAAAAATCGTAATCCTAACACTAAACTTCTAAAATGAACAAGTGTTCGGCGTCGGGAGCTATGCTTAATATCACACATGGCAATAGCGACAGAGGCATTTAAAGGCCTTCATAAGCACGAGGATAAAGTATGGCAGATGATGATGGTATTTGAGAAACTCAATAAAATTTTTCCAATAATTATCAAAATATCGTAGGTATTAGCTAAGCGTTGTCAATAAAATAATTATGCACAAATAAATTTAAAAATATGCTTAGTATTCACCACTTTATAAATATACATTGATATCTACATGTTTCGAAAGCGATGCTGTCATAGTCAGGAATATACGGATATTAAAAAATAATTTAAAGTATGGACAAATGATAAAAATAAGAACACAATGATGTGAGAATAGACAAATTAAAATAATTTAAAGTATGGAAAAATGATAAAAATAAGAACACAATGATGTAAGAATAGACAAATTAAAATAATTTAAAGTATGGACAAATGATAAAAATAAGAACACAATGATGTAAGAATAGACAAATTAAAATAATTTAAAGTATGGACAAATGATAAAAATAAGAACACAATGATGTAAGAATAGACAAATTAAAATAATTTAAAGTATGGACAAATGATAAAAATAAGAACACAATGATGTAAGAATAGACAAATTAAAATAATTTAAAGTATGGACAAATGATAAAAATAAGAACACAATGATGTAAGAATAGACAAATTAAAAACATAAACAAAAATTGATTAAAGTGGATAAATAATTAATTTATATATTAGAAATTGAAAAAGAAATGATTTTTATTATTAATATTAATATGAAAATAAATTCTAGAGAAAGCTATTTAAAAAGAAAAAAAAAGATTATTTATTAAATTTAATTCATATTATCGCTTTTTCTGATTTCTAAAATTTCAAATTTATGTACTTGTAAACTTGTTATATTTGTACGTAAATTTTATATGAAATGAACGATTGGTTTCTATAATAAGATTTGCAAATTCAGAAAAGTGTTATTATTTAAACTCCGATGTGTTCATTCACAATGTAAAATATTTACTTTCATTTATAAACCTTTTATATTATTAAAATATTAATGTTTTCCCAAGAACCCCATTTTTATTAACATCCCTATACGTGACAGGGTTTTTTTGGTATATTAGGTTCCTTGTATGTAAAACATCCGAGAGCAAATAATGTGTTTGTATAAGATTATGCCTTTTATTTCCAAAAGGGAAGACAAAATAACTTCCCCTTTCTTAGCAATAATCCATTTTGGTTCTAAAGTCAATATTTAGAAGTAGCAGCTTTTGAATTGTATATAGAATTTGCATAAATCATTTGGAATTGTCGTAAAAAAAGCTAAAAGATCTTTTGTATTTCTCTCGAGGCAGAAAAACGAGTAAGTTAACATATACGAAATAACACAACTTTGTACGTACAAGTGAGACGATACTGGGAATTGGCACGACTAGCAGAAGATTATCATTGAATTTCGCCTTTCATTGGGAAAGAGTAGCTAATTAATAAGATGGGCTGACAAACTTAAAGAAAAGTGCTAGCGTTCGATGGGAGAGAGCTATCTATCAGGAATCAGCAAAAACTGGAGACATTTGAGGGAATAATAATATAAGAACAGTTAATTTCCACCTCGCAGTTTTGTGAAGGTTCACCTCAAATGCGCTTTACACTAACTAACCTAACCTAAAATAATCAGAATATAACAGAGAAATTACTCATACATATATAAATTGAAACTCTGACTTAAAATATTCATGGGTTTCAGATTCACTTACATGAACACTTTAGACAAAACTGATGACAAAAGATAAACGTAAGAAGGCGAACAAGGGAAACAAATAGAGGATGGTCCGCCGTATAACTCTCTCTTGACATTCATTATTTATGTGATATTATAGTAGAATATGGTTACATTAGTATTAATGGAAGAGGTATGCTATTAGAGTCTTCTTGTATCTACATTCCGTGCAGTTGAACACGTCTAGTATTTCTGCGAAAATATTATCAGCTACATGCAATCAAGATACAAGCGAGTATCTAAGTGACTCAGTCCTATAATAATTATAACTAAAATTTTGGATAGAGTAGTTCAAGTAGTTACATGGAAGGTAATTAATTTTCAGGGCTGTCTATAGTACCGTTGACAATTAAAAAAAATATAAGTCTAGTTGGAAATAAGTCCGTGGGAGTTTTAGTAATTTTAATTCTTTCATTGAGTATTTTTAATTAATAGTTTCAAGTAGAACGAATTTATAGATAAAATATCTGAGAAATTTACAATTAACTTTTTTTCAATGGAATCGGACTGAATTTGAAAGTGAGGGGACCAGATCTAAGCATTATATTTACATTTGATTCGAACTATAGAAGAGCATGAGATTTTTATTATTGAAATATTCTTCAAGTGTCTGGCATTTCGGAGAATGAAGAAAAGCATCTTTAAACTTTTGGGAGTTATTGTATTGACGCGCGAAAGAAAATTATATTTGGAATCGAACATAATCCCAAAACCAATAAGAGGAATCTTAATTTTGGATTAAGGCCAGAATACTGAACTAAACCGAATAATCTTATTTTTCATAAAAAAATATAGAAAATATCTAATATGGATTAGAAGTATTTAAAAAAAATGAACTTACAAAATAAAGGCTATTAAAGATACAGAATTTTCGCGATTTCAGAGGCAATTTTAGCAATTATTTGGGGGCCAAGGATGACTTACAAAAAAAGTTGT
>JAHDVE020003764.1:0-16821 GCA_022606495.2 Halesus radiatus | reverse complement strand
AGTATATGACATAACGAAGTTATTTGGAAATGCTTATCGCAAATGCCAAACCGGAGAGATTGCAGCAAATGGATTCAAAGTGAGTGGAATCTATCCCTTCAACCGGCATATTTTTAGCGATGCTGACTTTCTTGCTGCAGAAATTGAAGAGTCTGAAGTCCAGCATTGTGCAGAAGCGTCAACAACACCCATGATGAAAGTTGAAGCACGTCCATTAGCTTTAATGGAAAGTCCACCCGAAGAACAAAGTCCTTCCTTGGTCGCGATTGAACCCCAGCCGTCGACTTCGCGTGGAAGACCCAATCGCACTATCATTACCCCATTTGATGTTTCCCCGATTCCGCAAACTAGGAAAAAACATCCAATAGAGGGCGTAAATCAGCGGTTTCAACCGTTATATCAAGTTCTCCATACAAGAAGCAACTAATAGATGAACAGGAAAAGAGGACTGCCAAGAACAAGCCCATGGGTACAAAAAATTCCAAAAAGAAAAAAACGACAGATATTGCTACTGACTCGGATTCTTCTGCATCGGAAGTAATTGATGACAGTTCCTCTTCTGATATAGTCATCCCTCCTGGAACTAATAAACCAAACGATGAAGACGCAGTGTGCTTTTTCTGCAATGGTCCTTTCAGTCAGGATGTAAGGGGAGAACTTTGGGTCAAGTGCCTAATGTGCAACCTCTGGGTACACAATGAACGTGCCGGATGCGAAACAGAAGAGTATGTATGTGATTATTGCAAATAATTAACAAGACACTATTATATTCTGAAATATTAAAAGTGAATATAATTTGGAATATACTATTCCGAATTACATGCACTTTTAAAAAAACGCATTTTTTCTCATTCTTTAATTTTTTATTTTTTAAAAGCACTGTAATATTTTTTTTTAATTTCTGTTCTCGTTTCCTAATAAACTATTAGTTTCTTAACATTTAAATCGACTTTTATTCGTAAAAACATTTTTATCTTATTTTCTGCACCCTAAAATGTAAATGGTATTCCGAATATGCTTCCTTTCCTCTACTCGTATATTATAGCGATTAAGGTCGAATTGTATTCGTTATTCTGCGAAAGAGATAAAACCGCATATATGGCTACATGGGACCAGATAATTCGAGTGTCTTGTGTACACCACATGACAGATTCGTTTTTTTTTAATTTATTTCTCTGCCTTTTTATATGTTTTGGTTGTTACTTTCGTTTAAAACTATTTTCCTCTTGATATTCTTCTATGCTCCTTTGCAGGTAATAATATTTTTTTATTTTTTATTGTATAATATTAATTATATACAGTGGGAACTTCCCACTAATCCACTGCAAGTAGCTTGTCAGCAGGAGTTTATTTCTACAATATTATATAATACAACAATAAATAACAATCATCATTCAAATGTAGGGCAAAATTAGGATATAGAGGCGTATGCATGTTGTGATCAATGTACATAAGCTGGAAAAAAAATTTAAAAAGAAAAATATAATGGAAACAGCATTACAGTATTGTTATTGAGTTACTAGAATCCAATTTTATAACACCGATTTTAATAATATTATTAAAATATCAATATCATAAAAAATATCGAAATTATAAATGTAACTATCATAAAAATATCAATATTTTAAAAATATCAACATTTTAAATATCAACATTTTAAGAATATCAATATTTAAAAAATATGAATATTGTCAAAATACCAACATTGTAAAAAATATCAATATAATAAAAATATCAACATGATGAAAACATTAATATTACAAAAATATAAATATAAAAATATAAAAATATCAAAAATCTCACAATATCGGCAAGTATTAAATAAATTGCGAAATGAAAAAAAAATTATATAAATAAAACAGCATTACAGGTTGGTTACAGTGAGGATAGACTTAATATAATAGTAACACCGTAACAGTAAATATCGAGGAGCTATACAATCAAGGAGACCGTCATATTTGTTACCATCAATACACAAGGTTACTTTTCAAAAGCCAACACTTTAACATCAGTGAGAATTTCATCATAGAGCAATTGTTTTTAAATTCGTACGGCAATTTGTTAAATATAAATGGTATTCAAGGGTTCGTTGACCATATTTATTTTAAAATATTGTCACTATCATTCCTATATTTTGTGTGAAACGTGAATCGTGTACCTGATCCACCAATGCCTTAAACGGACTTAATAATGATAATAATAATAATTGGATGATTTGTATAGCACCGCTTTTGCGAAAAATCACCTCAAGGGCGCTGTACAAATATTACTTTCTATTATATATCGAATTATGTACAAACAGATATAGAAAAACATACTTACCTGGCGGGTCGCTTCAGGTTAAAACAGTTTTATTAAAACATTTAAAATTAGAGACGATATGATTTTTACGGTTGCTATTTATTTTCTATTTATGTTACATTTATTAGAAGATTGGTGGCACAAGAAAAGTTGGTATTTATTTGAAATAAATTAAAAAAAATTTGAGAATATTTGTAAAATGACCTTAAAAAGCGTAAGAAGTTTTTAATGGATATTAACTTTTGTTTATACATTTAGTTATATACAGTGTTGCGGGCTTTGGACGCATTTGCGCACCGATAGGTGATTTTTTTTTACTTATTCTATAAGTGACTTTAGATTAGCACTAACCGGCTAGCGTAGCTAAACAATTTACGGGTGCATTTCTTCAATTTATGGATATGATTATCTGAAAAGATTAGTTTAAATCTCGAACCACATGGATTGAAAATACTGTATGTCTCATTGGTTCAATATTAGAATTTGGATCAGTGATTTGGAATCCTCAATATCATGTTAATATTGAACGATTAGAAATAATTTTCAAAAGGCTCCATAAGTTTTCATCAAAGATAGAAAAAATTTACCCTACCAAAAATTCCTTTGTAAAATCATCAACAGCGTTTCTGACAATTACTGCCTTCTAGAAAACATTCATTTTCACTGTCCATTACGAAACATACGTTAAAATCAACTATTTCACATCCCACACTCAAAAACTAACTACACATAGCACTCATTTTTCAGAAGAACGTGCATAAAATCCATTTTTTTTTCAGACGCTGATTTTTCCATCTATCCTCGGGATAATTTAGTTAATATATAACAGAAAAAAACTCCCCACCCCTGGCTGTATTTAACATATAGACGGTCTCCTTAGTTGAGTGGTTACGATTCATGGCTACGAATCCGAAGGTCGCGGGTTCAAATCACGGCGTTCGCAAGTAAATTGTATTTGATTAAATTGTGATATTTCACATTTTATTCATTTAAAATAATTTGTAGTATATTTGTGGCACCTTCCAAAGTGGTGGATACTGTCAGTATTGAACTGATGAAAGACCACCATTCAGAATCGAAACGCTTTAGCTTGAAATGACTTTAGCCGTGTTTGGTGACCAGATCTGAATAGCCAGGTACTTTCCCCACCTTCCTTGTTCCCCATCTCCTTCCCCTCCTCAATACCTTCAGCCTCACAACATACCCCAATTGTGGATGCCATAGTCTCACAGGCTCCAGACGGTTAGGATCTGTTGGGACTCATGTGTGGTACCACATAAAAAAATAAAAATGTATATATGTGTATGAATAAATGTATTTCATTTGTTATTGTAATTAACGTTATTTACGTAGATATTTTTATTTTGTTATTTTATTTTTCAATTTCACTTCCAAAATTTTGTTTTTTTTCCCTTCCATTTTATCATTTTCAATTTTTTTTTTATAGCGGAAACTTCACTAGTTAATGTAACAGAGTAATAACTTAATTTGTAAAAAAATATATTATATAACTTAATGCTTTCTCCAAAGAGCCGACTTTAAATCCAGAGGTCGCTGGTTCGAATCCTATTGAAATTAAATCTTTCGTATGCTTAATGCTGTTTACATATTCTTGCAGCTTACTGTGCTACTTGCAGAAAAAATAGACTTACTCGATTTTTTTATCGTTTGCACCTGGCATGAACCGTTTATTGCACTTCTTGCGAGTTCTTGCCTTTATTATTCATGCTAGCACATAACCAGTAATAGGCCAGCTCAACTTTGCACTTTGACGGCCGTTGATAGATGGCGCTTTCCTGGAAACCTTACGCTCCCTTCCGGTGGCTGATGGTCCCGCTTATGTGAATCACCCCTACATCCGCTGCGCCACTGACCCGTTCTACGTACCAGCGGTTTATTTCACCTGCCTTTATCCTATATGATGGTAATTTTAACATACCTGCCATAGGGGTTCCGAGAATTTCCGACCCCCGGGAAATCTTTTTAGACCAAGTTATTTAGCACTCAATAAATTTGAAGAAACTAATAAAACGGTATAATTCAGAACATGGTGAACTCGAACGTAACATAGGAAAATTAAATTGTTTGAATTTGGAACATTTTGCAGATTTATTTAGTTGGAAAATAAGCAACTAGCACCTAACACCTACCTGAATATTTTATAATTTATTTATCTGCGTATCTTTTATAGTGGAAATTTGGCATTGGTTGAAATTTTATGGGATACACCTAAATTAGGTAGGTGTATGTCTGTGTCGTTTTTCGCGATAACGTATTTTTGAAGAACAGGGAGTGAGTCTGTATCTTGAAGAACCGGCGTTGAGGAGGGAGAAAACGCATAGTTCGGCAAATAATTACACAGCGGAACTGTTGAATACAGGCACGAGTTGTAAAAACGACCCGTTCTCAAATATTGATATAATCTTTTGCACGTGTTTGGCGTACATATCTGAAAAAATATCCAATGACTTTTAATTGTTTTTGTGTTCAATTCGTAGAACCACATTTATTATTATTTTTTTTTAAATTTAATGTAAAACAAAAATAATAATGTTATTATTAAGCTCTGCTAATATTTTTAGTTTTTATTATTGTGACAGCTGTTTTGGCGTTCAAGGCCATTTTCAAACTGCGGTTAATCCAAATTGTGAAGACTTATTTATGTGATTTTATTTACTCCGACCCAATTCTAATTTGGACGGGTTTTTAAAAATAATGAAGTATTATCGGTAAAACCGATTTAGTTAGAAAATAATCAAAATTCTCTATTCTGTGAGGTTTTTACATTTATAATGTGTTTTCCCCGTATTTAAATGACAATGTTTTCTTAATCGACTTTTTAAATCTATTATATTGTTTTGATAATGTGAACATACTGACAAGTGGTGAATAAATAATTTTCCTTACTCTATTAATTAATGTTATATTGGGATCATTTGTTCGTTTATTAATATCTAATTGTTCAAGTAAATTTCATCTGAGACCTTTTATTTCTATTTGTAAGGGTTTAGGCTCGTTGTTATCAAGCGGAACCTTATTATTCACTAAGAAATGTTCTGCGAATATTGAAACATCGTATATGTTCTTTGAATCTAGTTGAGAGAGCCCGTCCCTTCTGCACTATATTGGTAGCGTTGAAGTTGGCGTGGTCACATTTTAATTCGTATAAATAAAACCATATAAATAAGTCGCCACAATGTGGATTAACCGCAGTTTGAAAATGGCTTTGAACGCCGAAACAGCTGTCACAATAATAAAAACTGAAAGTATTTCCAGAACTTAATAATAACATTATTAAATTTGATTTGCATTACATTTAAAAAAAATCAATTGTTATACCTATTAGTTCCCACCTGGCGTCTACGTTCATAATTTTTATTTCGGTGTTAAAACTGCTGCATTAACTTCAAATTATGCGTCTATAGATTATGCGAATGGTTTTTATAATTTCCTTAGGATACTTTTCAGCACAAAGCTACGGTGGATGTTCATATAATATCTAATCTACGACTTCTACGTGCTCTAATGCAGCGTTTCCCAACCTCCGGGTGCCGGTCCGTGAACATTTTCTGCCGCTCCGCGAATGGTTGTCGCCCATTTGTAATTTTTTTTTTTTGTTATTTATCTATACAATCTTATAGAGGGTTGTGGTATTGTGCCTGTCTCACTAGGAGAACCTGTGTTGAGAGCATGCAAAGTTTACAGTTGACAAAGTTACAGAGTTTGCTAAGTTTACCTCATTGTAATATTTTAATCATTGAAGAAGATAATATTAACACATCCCAAATGAACCACGAAACCGAAAAACAACAGAAATTAAAAAGATTTCAGTCGCATCTGGGACTCGAACCCGGGACCTGTAAAAAAATACGTTTAATATAGAGTACTAAAAAAAATAACAATATTGACTAATTTTGATAAGATTGAGTTACGTATCACTCAGCTTTATGAACCGACGACGAAACTCAGGGATGCAGCCCGAAGAGGATGCAGCAGGTAGTTAATAACATATTTAATATATTTTATTTAGTAAGCAGAAAAGGTAACTTTAGTAAATTGTTTATAACCAAATGTTTGTCTTTTTTCCTTTTCTTGTTTAGGGTGTTTTAATCCAGTTAAGATATTTTCCAGAAGAGCACAAATAATGTAACATAAATTCAGTCGAGTAAATCAAACTATGAGATGGTAATATTAATAAGGCCGCCACAGTACTAGTTATATAGAAAATATGAAGGGTATTATACAATTCCTAGGATAGTGTTAAAGGCCCTGTAAGTACGAGTATATGTAAGTTGCTTTTTGCATAAAGTTGCCTAATATCCAAAATACGGATAATCCTAAAGATTTCGTCTGAACTACTGGTGACCAGTAGATTTAGAATAATCTTTACAATTAGTATCTGAAATTTAAGGGTGGGTCAATGGCTGATTCCTAATAATCACTTCCTGTGCCAAACCGGTGGATGTCGGTGCGGTGCAGCGCTTCGTCTCTCTGAAACAACACCGAACAACATTCTAGATTCTAGCAAAGATGCAGCAGCAGATTTCACACTAATTTTTCAAAGTAAATACTGCTTACTTAAAATACGATAATTCAATTAATTTACTGATCGGTTTTTGATTATTTCAATGAACAATTTTATTTTATAATATGAACACATACATTTGTTTCAAACCACTTAAATTTAACAAGATACCGGTTTCGGAAGTACCTTTCCTTCGTCAGGACTATATTAAGATTAACTTAAGATACAAAATATTGATATGCATACATGAATATTTAGGTGTTAGAGTGGGAGTCGATCAAAGAGTACGCGGTAATTAGGGAGGGACCGCGCGGTGCACTGGAAAAATATCTAAAAGAGGACTGACCATATATAAATTTACTTGGTTATTCAATATACTGGAATGAATATTCAGGGAGTCCTTCTAAATTGTCTAATTGTTTGCCTTTATTATTACGGCGAAGAATTTGAACGGCTGTATCTCCATCGAAAGTGTGATCGGTTGAAATGAGATGATTGGTAAACTTTGAAAAATTATTCTTATTTACTTAATTATTGTTGTCTACTTTAAACTTTTACATCTCATCTGTAATTCATTATTACTCTACACTAATTTAAAAAAAAATCCATATCATACTTTAAACTTTTATACTTTATACTTTTATATCCCGTATGTAATTCATTATTACTCTACAATAATAAAAAAGGAATATCCTTTAAAAACAAAAACAAAACAAAATGTATATATATATATATAAATTTTAATTTACCATATGGATTCATATGTATATGTATATTAATATGAACTAAACTTATCAATTTGAATGTCCTAAAACGGGATTTGTTCCTAGTTGGACAGTCAAAGCCTTCTTAAATATTTTTGTAAATTAACATGTCTTCCAAATAAATATTATTATTATTATTATTATTTAAACATCTTAAGTGTTCAGTAATTCTAATATTAACATTACAGGATGTCTTACCTATGCCACAAAGTAAATGCTTTTTACGAGTACGTAATATCGGCGAATTTTATGTCCTGTTATATTTTTGTTTTTATTCGCAATAAGACCGTTATTTGTTTGTTATGATATAAAATTGAAAAAAAAAATACTACGTAAATAATAATTTTTGTTTCTGAATACCGGTCTGCAGGCGCAAAAGGGTTGGGAAACGCTGCTCGAAAGTCTAAAGGTTTGCTTGATGCTTGAATATCGTGACTGGAGTCATTTTTACATCAATATTCAGCCCGTATGAAAAATACATATAAGTGCTTCAAATACTAAAGGTAATATTTTTCTGTATCGCCCCAGGTACCTCGGGAAGTTAATTTCAGTAGAAGCAATGTAATATAATTCTGGCTATCCGGGAAAATTTATCAAACGAATTTTCAACACAGAATGGCCAGTCGTTGATCGCTGTAAGGCCCTAATCAGGTTCTGCGGGCTACTGCGACTGCCTTGGTGGTTTTTTACCGTAGGTTCCCAACGGCGGCGGTACCACACCCCCGAGAGTAGTTGGAGAGATCCAAGGGTGGTGACCTCAAGGGCAAAAAGAAAAGACAGCAAAAATATTTTGAATTAATTTTCCTTATGAATTTTGTCGTAGTTACACCATTGAAAAAATCATGCAAATCGTGAACTGTTCAATTATTCTATTGATTTATAGATGGATTAATAGTGTTTTGTCATTTTCTTTACGGTGTTTTAACACCCAACCACTATATAATATAATATGTAAAATATGAATATAAATATTTATCAAGGGCAAAAAGCTATCATAGTGGAGAACAGGGGTGATGAAACGATCATATCGGGGTAAAGAGTCGATCCCTGAAATGAGAGCAATTATCTCTCTGTCGCATTCCGTGGAAAGATGTTCATAATACTTTTTAAGAGAAATATTTTTTGTTCGGTTGTAATATACTTTGTATGATCAGTCCAACGTAGGTTTGAGTCAATTATGATTCCTAAATATATATTTTGATTTTAAAATTTTTAAATTCCTCACATTGACACGCTGAATTGAATTGTGAACAGTCGTGTAATTTTAGTTCGAAGATGGCGAGGGAAGTATGATCTCTTTGGGTAAAACTGTGTGTTATATATTTGTAATTTTTTGTAGTAAGAGTAAGTTTTTTATTATTAAGCCATTGTTTAACGACATTAAAATTTTTCTTATCCACACCTTGTTCTAGAAGTCGGCGTGACGAATTATTACAGTATCATCAGCAAATCACAATATTACCTTCAATTCTTAAATCACAAATTGATATATTTATTTATTTGATTACACGTCCATTTGGGCTTTGACATGGATTTTAGAACATAATATAAAGAGATGTTAAAATTACAAGTACATGGAGATCTAAACCACAAAGTTATGAACAATCTTTTTCAAACGTTTAACAGTGACATAAAATAGAAAACAAAAACAATGTTATAACACAAATCATTAACGCTACATTACCCACACTATAATACTACGTATTGTAGGATTCATCAAAGTGCTCATATAGATGACGCTTTACTGTATAAATGGAGTTAGCAAATACATCAACAACACTTTCAAGCCATTTATATTAGGAACATAGTGGAATGGATAGAAGGTTTGAGTTCAATCAGCTGGTATACAAATAAATAAAATTGTTTTAGATATATAATGTTTCCACCTCGTTCTAGAGTGGAAGAAACTCTCAGAATCGCCCTGGTAGGGGACCTTTGAATTGGCTTTAGCTAGTTTATTCATCAGACATTCAGCCTTCCTCTTCTTCTTCTCCTTTCCCTTCCTTACTCCCCCGACAGTTCCACTGACTCCGGCCAGATGGGTTTTATGGTACTCGTATCACATAAAATACAATATTTTTGTCTGAAATTCACATTTGTCAATTTCACACTGTTTTTTAAAAGTCATGACGTACTTTGTCCATTACAAGTCAGAACAAAGGTAATAGCTATCAATTTGCCCGTCTGTTCTAGGCGCTTGAAGCCATGACGCCTCGGACGAGCGCCGGGCATTACGCCAAATGGCCGGTGATTTGTTGGACGGGAGCATGTTGCAGGCATACGACATAACTTACACTTAATAACATGACATGTCGCCGGGTATTAGAGCAAGGCACGTAATCATACATTACGATTAATTAACACGGCACGATTTCTCTGTAATGTTAATCCCCCCAACAAATGTGACAAACTCTAGTTTACCCAAATAATACACGATTAGTTTATACTTATACTTGATGCGAGCCTTGTTTAGTGGAATGTTTTCGAGAAGGTCCTTACTCCATACTCCTTACGTGTTGTAGGACTCGGGAAATGTGGTGTAACGCGGTTTCAGCTCCAGCATTTTGGGGACTGGTTTTGTTTTAGTTGGGGAGGACTCATAGTGTGCAAGTTTAGAAATGTCTATGTTTACCTCAACATCTACATGTTATCTTATCTGAACTCCTAGTGAGATGAAATATGTCTAGAAATTGCATTCGGTTTATGCATACGTTCGTAGTGTTTTTTATGAATAAATAAATTAGATAATCATTTAACCAATCTTATATTTTCCGGCAGTAAGTAAAAAATATATATTTGGCATTAAGTTGAATATATTAGGTATATGTTATGTACTTGATATGATCTGACCATCTGCCTATATCTACTTCTTGAATTTCTAGGTATTGTTTACCTTAATCCTTTGACCAGTACATTTTTGTTATAGTAGCTATTAAAATAAGTATCTCATCTCAGAATTTATAAATAACCTAATAAATTATCCCCACGGCAAAACCCAATGTCATTTGTAATGTTCTCTGGTAATTCCTTGAAAAATGTTTATTGTCATATCTGTATCCATGCCCGCAACTTTCTAACACCAATGATTCCAGCTCTTTGAAAGTTCCTTTATAAACCTCATGTCACCTATATCCCTATCATAGCTAGGGTACACTTCGTACCTCAGCTCATTTCTTCCTTTGTCTTTGCTAGAGTGCCTAGTTCATAATTGTTTCATCTTTATGTCTTACATCTAATAAAATACTAAAACAAAGTTTCTGACTTATATATAATAAACAAGTAAAGAAAAATAGGTACATTCAGTGAACTACAGTTAAATGGTCCCCAGGAACAAGTTGTATCTAAATCGGTGTTAAAAATCGACATACTCGTATATTGTATTCCAACATTCTGTGTCCATACTTATTTATCTATTTCGAAAGTATTAATCAACCATTGTTTTTTGAATCTACAGTATGTATGTATGTTCAAATTTATCTTCATGCTGCAGTTTTAATATACGAGTATGTTGATCTATAATAATTTTCCCACTCTGGAACAACAAAAGGGTATCATGTCTCAGTCGGTAAATACTAGAGATAACTAATAATTTTCCCACTCTGGAACAACAAAAGGGTATCATGTCTCAGTCGGTAAATACTAGAGATAACTAATAATTTTACAATCGTTTAATTTTACATATTGTTTTGAACCATTTGGACTTGTTTCCAATTATTTTAATTGGTACTTATTTGTTAATCCACATCTTCTGATATCTAGAGATTCTGCCGGTGACATATATTATTCTTAGAGTTTCGATTGGAATAAACATTTTTAACGTATAAATGCTGCCAGAATCAAATAATCTAAGTATTTTATGTTTATCAGATTTAAAGCAATCCACGGTAATACCAAGATAAACATGTTCCGTGACTAATTCCAGCCTTTCGCAGTTACTATTATATGATTATTGTTGCAGATGCAGTTAAAATTATGAATAATAATATTAGGATTCAATTGGAATTTAGCATTTGGTGATCTTATATGCATTACCTTGTTTTTTTCGCATTCATTAATAGTCCTGCATCAAATATTATTGAAGTCAGCTTCCATGAGTTCAATCTCAATTTGTAAGTCTTTATGCGTAACCGATTTCGTATCATCTGCAAATACAAAAAAAAATATTTCTTCATTATTGATAAAACTGTATTAAATTAGATTCATAATAATAATTGGATGATTTGTATAGCGCCGTTTTTGTGAAAAATCACCTCAAGGGCGCTGCGAAAATATTACTTCCTATTCTTTATCTAATTATTCATCAGAGACTCTTGGATAAAGAACGACACATGTGATAATTTGATAGAGCAAGATCGTGAGAATAGAGCGGACGTGGAATAACCTCCCAACTGAGTTCTTGATTAACAGCTTTTGTAATGCTAGCATTCCGATGGCGTTCTCCCCGTGAACGGTAAGAATGGTTCTAGTAGCCTTCGGTGTCTTATAGTTTCAGTCAATCTAAAACAAAACTGAAACAAGCTGAAACAATGTCAAAACAATTTTTTTTAACTGAACAATTCAATAAAATCGTATTGTAAATAATATAATTTGTATAAAAAAAACATGTTAAGAAACCAAAAAGGCCACAATACTAAGCATCACATTCTCTTCCCATCAACCATCTTCCCATAATAAGCAAATTATGTTATACTATAGGGATAGGGATAGGTAACAAAGTTCAAGGATGCATTTATTTGATTTTAATTGGTTCTGAAGCAACGACCACTGAGCCAAGAGGCCAAGAGCCAGAACACTTTCTAAAGCGATCGCTTGTGTAGATCTACGAAATATATTTTTTATTCGCGAGACATATTCGAGAGTTGTTATTTTAGTTATGATTGGACGCTGAAGTTGGTCCAAAAATAAATCTTCCCGAGTTCGTTCAGATAGAAAAGCTTATCGATGTGGAATATTACAAGGGAAACATTATTATATTTTACGCATTTTTTTTTGAGAAGATAATCTAAAACGTGCTGTTTTGAAAGCTCGGAAAATAAGAAAACAATGAAAACAACGAATTTTCGGATTATGAATATAAACAGGTCGCTCTTCGTTACGGAAACGCAAAAACTCTTAATGCTATAAATACCAACACCATTATTTTGTTATTTATGGTAATTGTGTTTACTTGGCTGATTTCCGCGTTACTTTACTCGTGAAAACCCACGGATACCCGCGAGGGTTCCTACAATTTAATTAGGTGATTTGCTTTTCCCAAAGTTAAAATTGGAATTTTGTAATTTTGTAAATGGGCAGGTATCTCTCCATATTTTAAATATATAAACCTTGGAGTAAGTTTTTACCTTTTTAGGGTTTGATTCTGCCATGTCGCCTACACCATTCATCGCAACGACATTGTATTGTTTTGCTGTAAAGTGTTGGTAAAAAACACTTTTTTTTTAAAATGTTGTATAATACTAATTACATACAATGGGAACTTGTACCCGCTAAGCCACTGCAAGTAGCTTGTCAGCGGGAGTTTAGTTCAACAATATTATATAATACAACAATAAATAACAATCATCACACAAATGTAGCGCGAAATTAGGATAATATAGGTGCATGCATGTTGTGATCAATGTACTCGTACACAAGTTAGAAACATCAGCAAGTATTAAACAAATTAGGAATAAAAAAAAATAAAAAAAACAGCGGTACAGGTTTGTTTCAGTGAGGATAGACTAATAGTAACACTTAAATAATTTCAAATGTGCCCGCAGCTATCAAGGAGATATACATTCAAGGAGACCATCATCTTTGTTCAATATACAATGTAAAAAAGAATGTGAATGGAAGAAATTTGGAAGCTCGGGAAGACATGGCACAATCCACCGAATCTATCACTTGAATCGGATTATGTCACCAGTCTGTATAAAATAAGAGAAGACGGTGTGTAAATGTAAATGAAGCAAGTTGCACGTCTTTCCATCTCCGAACACTTATTTAATTCCCTATGAAGAAATATTGAAATCAATATTCGTGTAGATATGTATATATGTTTTTTCAATTATATATATATATATGTATACAATTTGTTATTAGTGCTGACGTGTTGCCCAGCTCACTAGGTGCCGCCTGTGTTGAGATGGAAATCTACAAGAGTGGTTGTTCAGCTAGGTTATTATATACCTACGAGAGCAATTCCTTCCAAAATCCTGTTTAAATGTTATAACACCAGGACTGAGCATTACAATCGTTCGCTTGTACCTAGATAACATGAAGTTAGTAATAGATACGCAGATGTAGCGGATCTATTTAACTGCACGGAAGGTAGGTACAAGAAGGCTATACTATCGTGTCTTTTTAATCAATATTAATATAACTTAAGTTATGTTTTAACTATATGTTTTATATGTACGCATATCTTTTAGTTTTATATCCTTCGTGAAGTTTTATTCTTTATATAATCTCTGATGTCATTGTACGACCTAACGCCACATTTAATAGTTACATTTTAAAATTATTTGTGTTATATTCTTATGCTACAAGCATAACTGTGACGTGTAATTATTGTTTATGGTATATTCATACCGTTCATATTAAATAAATCAATTATAGACATGTTATGAAAATTACAAATAGATTACAATTTAGTATGTTTGAAAAAATATATAAATACCAATTTTTGGACATAAAAGATTAAAAATAACTAGTTGAATTTCAGTTAAACAAACCTACATATAAATTCGAATTAAGAAGAATACGCATATATAATTATACTTGTAGATAAATACACATTATGAAATGTAAAATACTCGTGATAGACAGGCTATTTGGAGGTGATCAATGATCTTGCTTTTACAGGAAATTTTGGTTTGCGCATTTCTGATGTCACTAGGAACAGGTAGGGAATTGAATAGCATAATGGAATTGTATTTAAAACTGCTTTATCCATAGGAGGTTTTCCAAACTGGATTGTCTTGTCAAATGAGTAATAATATCAACTACGCGGATGACATGGTGCTGCTCGTACCATCGATTAATGCGACCAGGCGACTTGGGCGAATATGTGAAGAGTACGCAAACTCATATAAAGTACTGTACAACTCCAAAAATCAGTTATCCGTGCATTTAAACGGTCTCCATGGTCGAGGGGTAAGGCTCTCGACTACGAATCCGAAGGTCGCGGGTTCAAAACCCGGGGTGCGCAAGTAAATTTAATTAATTTGTTCTGTTTCGCAATTAATTAATTTAAAAATAATATGTAGTAAATTTGCACACGTTCCAGAGTGGATGATACTCTCAGTATCGCCCTGGTGAAAGACCACAATTCAATTAAATGAAACAAGCGTATTTCACTGTCTTCTGCATCTTCCCTCACATTTACCTTCAACCTCGCAACAGTCCCCAATTGGGGATGCCATAGTCTCACTGGCTCCAGACGGTTGGGAGCAGTGATGGATGGAGATGATGCGGCTATCACCCTGGAAGACGATTCCTAAATTTATTTTATTTTTTTCATTTTATTTCTATTGTTTTCATTTTCTGTGTATATATGTTCATATTTTTATATTCTTATTTTACTTTCTTTATGTACTATCTCATGTAATATGGCAGATTGGGTTTTCACTATCCACCCAGTCCTGCTGGATAAAAAACTTAAATCAGGGCTCTAGTGCTTGTTCTTTCTTCAAACAAATGAACATTATTAAATTGATGCATCAGGATATTTTTTTATATAAGGAAAGTAGGAAATATTTAGTATCTTAAAAATAAAATCAGTGCTCGTAATTACCTTTAAGATGAGTTTCTGGATTTTTGCTAAAGGCTCCAGGCAAGTATTTGTGGCACTACCCCACCCCAACTGATAATACCATATTCGAGAGATGATTGTACAAGAGGACAGTATACGTGCTTGAGTTGTTTTCTATTCAGTATATATACCTAACATTTAAAAAGAAATAGACGAGTGTCCTCAGTTTTGTCGTTAGGTTTGTACCACCCACATTACGTTTAAGAAGATCGTCTGAGTGTATACCAAGATAATTTAATATTTTCAACTCTATTTATCGAAGGGCAAGTAGGTACACGAGGATAACAATCATATTATATTTATTTCCTGATGAGTATTTCAAAGTAATTTAATGAGTAGTTCCAAATATACATTTCCAAAGTGCGTAGATATTATAACAGGTATAAAAAATATTATTTTTATAATAAGAATGACATTCATAAATGTAACAAGGTAACAATGTAGTTGAAGTTAGAACATTTTCAGCGGCAAAAAATGCTTTTGATGTAAAGCAAAGCTCTGCGAACAAAGGCATTTCTCTAGCAAAGCCTTTGCCCACACATTTTATTTAATTCTCAGGAGGTAACATTTCCAGTTAATGAATTTTCTCGTTTTTTCACATGCGGGTATGGAATCTTTTACGTAAAATTGCCAGGAGCACTCGACAATTTATCGTCCCAAAGCTCAATGTGCGTCACTTTGGTGAATTACAATCATTGATATAAAGTGGATGAGATGAGATGTTCGCTAATAAATAGTGTAATGAAATTATACAACAAATGAAGTATTAATAATGACGACACAAAGTGAATACTAATCTTTCCAAGAAATTATAAATTATACATGTTTTTTGAAAAAAAATTTTTTTTTTTAGATTATTTTAATATAAAATGTTTTTTTTTAACATTTTTACAAAAAATACGACAGACCTAATATAGGTAAACATAAGCTACAGAGAACGAACCCCCTAATGAGTCTTTGAGGGAGGCTTGGAAACAGGAGATAAAAAGCTTCCGGCATCTTTAGTAGCAAATTAAAACTGTGAACAAGGCAGTGTAATATTGTTCAGACGGGCCAATGTAGCGGACTTATGTCACAGACCACAATGAATGAATCCCTCAGATTTATCTTTTGTCCATTTCAAAAGCTACCTTTTCAGTGCCATTTTCTCGAGTCCAGCGGAACTATAGAGATGAAATACAATCACTCTACAGTATTCGACAAACTGAAAGATATTCAGTTTTATTTAGACAATCTCTCGGCCTTCATTTATATCATTTTAATGCGATGGATCGATCTGAAGAAGTACACGTTAACTTAATAATAAAATAATTATTGAACTCTGTCATGATGGCATCCGATTAACCTGAGTAAATAGTATATACATACGAGTATATATACACCTCCCGATTTTTAGCCCGCGACCTGCAGACGGCTCGCGTATACTAGGAATACGTCAC